>PVKB01004105.1:88730-159220 GCA_004027205.1 Ctenodactylus gundi
AGCAGCACATAAGCCAGGCGTGGTGATGCACACAGGTAATTACAGCATTCTTGCCTGACTGAAGCAAGAGGACTGCTCTGAGTTCAAGGCCAGCCCAGGATGCAAGTAAGTTCAGGACTAGTCTGGATTACAGTGAGAGTCAGTCTCAAAAAAAAAAAGAAGAAGAAAAAATAAGAAAAGAGACAAAGAAACAAAAATAACTTCTCATAGATTACTTAGAACAAAAGAAAAACAGAACTTAATAAAAAAACCTAATAGACATATGCTAGTCAAATGATCAAAGTTAAAAATTCCCAGTAATGGGGCTGGAAGCACGGACCACTGGTTATAGCACAAAGCTCTGGGTTCAATACTGCGGTACCATCTAAAAATTTGCCCAATGACGAAGGACACAGCTCAGTGATTAGAGTGCTTGTACCTACCAAGCACAAGGTCTTGGGCTCCGTTCCTCAGCCCCACATATTAGCTGGGCATGGTAGTGCACACCTGTTAATCCTAGCACTTGTGGAGCTGAGGCAGGAGGATTGTTGTGAGTTCTGTATCAACCTGGGCTAAACAGTAAGTTCAGGATCGGCCTGAATTACAGATCAAGACTCAAAGAAAAAAAAAAATTAACCCAGGGATAGGGGCATAGCTCAGTCATTAGAGTGATTGCCTAGCATCACCAAGACCCTGGGTTGATATTCCAGGACAACAAAAAAGATTAAGTAGGCATGGGGCTGTACATCTGTAATCATGATGCTGAGGCAGAAAGGCCCTCTTGAGTTTGAGGCCAGCCTAGGCTACAAAGTAAGTTCAGGACCAGCCTGGATTACAGAGCAAGCACAAGGCCCTATCTCAAAAAAAAAAAAAAAAAAAAAAAAAAAAAAATTAGCCCCAGCATGGTAGTACATACCTGTAATCCCAGCACTTGAAAGGCTGAGCAAGGAGGACTGCCAAAAATTTTAGGCCAGGCCTGGGCTACATAACAAGTTCAGGATGAGCCTGGACTACAGTGTGAGACTCATCTCAAAGTAAATAAATCAATAATCAATCAATCAGTGATAATGGGACAAATATCCTTTGGTACTGGTGTTTCTAATCATTAGGAAACAATTACATAAATTCAGGTTGAGGAACATGACAAAACTGGCCTATAAAAAAGTCAATGTCAAAAAATACACAACAGGGCTAAAGGAATGGCACAATGGTTAAAGCGCTTGCCCTACAAGCACAAGGCCCTGAATTTGATTCCCCAGCACCACATAAAGCTGAGCACGCCTGTAATCCCAGCACTCAGGAGGTTGAGGCAGGCAGATTATTCTCAGTCCAAGGCCAGCTTAGGTTCCACAGTGATTTCAGGACCATTCTGGGCCACAGAGTGAATCCCTGCCTCTCCCAAAAAAAAATACAGAACCAAGTTCCAGATTAAAAATACAACCTGGCATGGTACATGTCTGTAATTCCAACATTCTAGAATGTTAAAGCAAGAGGATCTCAAGTTCAAGCCCAGCATGGGAAATTTAGTAAGAACCTGTCTCAAAAAAACAAAAACCCTCAGGCAACTATTAAGGTCAACAGACTATAGAAATGTATACTTAGAAGGAAGCACTGCCTAAAATTAAAAGTTGTAAGAAAAAAAAAGCACAAGAAAAAAATAGAACAGAATGAGATTATCAAGGAAGAAATAAAAAAACTCAGAACAAATCCACTGAAGTTAAATATAACTAAAAACAAACAAAAAACACTCTGAAAGAAAAGAAAAACTTTAAAAGACCAAAGAAATACTCTACTCCCAGATAGAAAAATAGTGGGGTTAGGATGTAGGTCAGTGGCAGAACACTTGCCTTGCAAGCGTGAGGCCATGGGTTTAATTCCCAGCACTACAACAAAAATACAAAACAAAAAAAGATTTAAAAAGAAATCAGAAAACATAGCAATGAAAATTACTAAACTCCCACTGTTTCTACCTTTCTACCTTCTTATGTATCCCCCAAACCAAAAACAAAACAAAAACAAAAACAAACACCCGCTGTTTTCCCCAAATAAAAAAATTTAAAAATAACAACAATCTCCAGACTTAGAAACTTACTTTCTGATACAGAGCTGAGGACTCAGGTGAGCTCGGAGGCAACGACGGCCAACATTTCTGTAAGGTAAGTCAAGAATCAGCACACATTTCGAGACTGACTTCAGCTTATCAGCTTTTCTATTTTTGCCTGACGTTAGGAGTAAAGGGACAGATTAAAATAATATGAAGCACTGAGGGCTGATGCTATAGCTCAGTGTGGAGTGCCTGCTCAGTACCAAGGAGGCCCTGGGTTTAATCTCCAGCACTGCGTGAAACAAGCAAACAAAAACCAGAGTAAGCTACCAACAACAGCAAGCATACAGTTTAGCTATAACTATAGTTAACCCTTTGCAAATGGATAAACTAAAACCTAAAGAACAAGGGATGTATGGAGAGAGGGTCTAATATCTAGTAAGGTCATTTCAGAAACCACCATTAAGTTCCAGACTACTTGGATGAACTTAAAAGTCTCTCATGTAGTAGCATGAAAAATATAAAAATGTAAAGGATTTTTTTTACCACTCTCATGAAAATCTACATAAAGAGAATATGTAAGTTTTCCACCTAAAATGTGCTATTTTTGAAATGTATACATTAGTGCCAGAATAGCTTTCCAAATCAAAAACACATGGCCAGGCATTAATCTAAGAAGAATCCAACTGACCCAAAATTTATGAAAACACAAAACAAAACAAAACACAACCATTCTGCTCTTCAGTCATGACATTACATCAAATCGTTCCAAAATCATTTAAGAAAGTGATCACAGTAACAGACTGGAAGTAAAAATTAAAAATTTGTTGATTCTACAAGTTAACAGTTTAAACATTATGTGCAAAGCACTATAGGGATGTAAGAGCTCATGCTATCTCTCATACCACTGATACTAGGTACACAAACATTTCAAGAGCCTTATACTTTACAATAACACATTAGAAGGGCCAGTATTTGAAGGGAAAAATCCAACCAACGCTGCCTTCAGAATTCAGTTCTTCCCTCTTCCCAGCTTTGGAGGCAAGAGGTGAATACAGACATTGTGTACTCAAGGCTCCAGAAAGAAGTGGGAACAACCGTCTTTAAATCAACTGAATTGTCTCAGAAGTTGCAGGGCATGCATTCCTTACACCAGACTAGGCCCAGTTACTCCACTACCCAGCGAGAGTTTGCAGATGTGGGTTGGAATCTATGGTGAGTTCTGCCCAGTGCTATTGTTACCCAGACAAATGCCAATGTAAGCTTCTATAAAAATGAGCTGCACAAACTCCATAACCTTACTTGAAATGTAACAAAAACAGATTATCTTTTTCATGTGAAACCAGGAACTCTGAAGAGACTTTCTTTTTTCAGTATGGAAAGGGCTTTAAAATACTATAGTCAGAAAGTAATAATACTTTTATTTTTACTTTACTATTTTTATTTTAATGTTTTGAAACTTGCATTGCACTGACCAGATAGCCAACCTTTAACATTATGTAGCAGAAGCTGGCATCAAACTTTCAATCAGGCATGTACTACAGCATCAGACTTCTGTTTTTAATTGAGAATCTGTTATTTCCAGTGAGCACTGTCCTTTCCAAATGCATTAAATGTCTCTCCAAAAATGTAATAACTGATAAAATCATTTCTGAAACTCATCTCTGGATTAGGGCAGCAACAGTATTGGGGAAAAAAAATGATGAAAGTGAAAATGCCAGAATGAAGTCTTAGATCTGGACCAGTTGTGTAACTTTAAGGAACCACTGAATTTCAAATTCTCATTTATAAAATAGGACTGATAAGATCTTATGAGTGTGAGAAGGACAGTATTAAAACATGTACAGAAACACATCATATGTAGAACATTATGACACTGGTCTCCCCAAGGTCTTTGAAACTAATATCCTATTCTTTTAAAAATCCTCAGTGGTGACAAAAATACTCATCTTCTGAAAATGGATCTGACTTCTGGAAAGAACAGGTATTCAAAGCCAACTCTAAGTGATGAAATTGAACACTGTGTCAGTCCAAAACAAAGTATGACTAATACAATGAGTTTCTCTTACATGACCTCTAAATTTGATGGGATCAAAATGAATATATAACCTTGAATGACAGGATGAAGAACACACATCTATGTACAAAAGTTCTGGTTAAGATTAGTAACATCCAATTAACTCTCTCCCAAACTATATAACCTAAGTCTTCCTTTATTTCTCCCTTTCTCTGACCCCTCTGGCACATACACAGCCTCCTCTATTCCTACCATTACCATCTACAAAACTTCATTCCAATAGTTTTTTGTTTTTTTGAAACAGGGTCTCAAAAATATATGTATAATGTATGTATGTATAAAAGATAGCTATTGGTATCCACCAGCTGCTGCCTCATGAGTTCTGCAACTCAGGCAGGCTGTGAAGAGGTTATTTACAATACAAGCAGGTAGCCAGCAACAAAGACCTGCCTGATCCAATGGAAAATTCTTAGAAGAAACCTCTCCATAAATATATCTTGTTTAAGAAACGTGTAGACTACAAGAATGTAAAGCTTTTGTGCCAGTTTATTTCTCCACTTACTATGGCACACAACAGGTCTTTGTGGGAAGAAACCAATTTCAAAAGTGACTAAGAAAGTTCAAATAATCAGTTTATGCCACTTAGATACATGAATCCTGCATATCTCAAAGACCCTAAAGTTTGTAATATCAAATCCTGAGGTGTTTTGAATATTACATTTACTATAAAGAGCACTGGCCATATAATTCCCTCTCAGTGGCTTTGTGCTTAAGCAGCACCTGCACTGTTAGACAGAAGGCCAGCCAGGCTTAGCTCAGTCGGCTACCTCTCCTTGGTTTTGAAAAGTCATTCCTTGACTATGTGCCAGTGGAATTAGTGTTACTGAATGCTGTTCGTCCCTGGCTGTTCCCTGGACTAAGAAGTATACAAAATGCAGTATTCAAAAGACATACTAAACAAAACTCTGGTAACTAATACTTTGTAATTAGCCAAGCATTAGAAGTGTTTAAGGGACACTTGTAATCCCAGCACTCAGGACCTGATACAGGAAGACTGCTGTGAGCTGGAGGTCAGCCTGTGCTATATAGTAAGTTCAGGACCAGGATGAACTATAGAGTGAGGTCCTGTCTCAAAAAAAAGGCTTAAGGAAGAGGGATAGTTTAGGCAGATGCCGGCCAAGGTTAGTTTTAGTCAGTTGGGAGGAACAAGTACCAGAGCTCTACTGAGTGGTGATTTTTAAGTATGCATAAAAATATAAAAAATTGTACATATTAATGGTGTACTGCATGTTTCCATGTATCTAAATTGTGCAAAATTTCAAAAGGGTAATTTATGAATAATAGCAACATGTTACATACTTAAAAGCTCTTCAGAGTAGATTTCAAGTTTTCTCATCACAAAAAAAATGGTGTGTACTGGACTACACAGCAAGACTGCGTCTCAAATAAATGATATGTGAGTAAAACTTAAGTCATGTCTAGCACAATGTATACATCTTTCAAAACAGAGTACACAATAAGATAAAATTCTTCTTTATACATTAAAAATAAATACATCTTACAGACTTTAAGCACTAGTCCTCTTAAATGAGCCCAAGTTATTACTATTTCTAACTCACAAAGAAACCACATAGATTCAATGACCCTGATTTGTCCAAAATAGCTGAAATTAATGACATTATCAGAATTATACAACTAGACACTATAGAACTAGGAATTCTAGCCCCTAGAATTTCTTAGGTTATTTTTCAAAACCTGCTTTGGGGTCTGAAGGAATGTACAGCAGTTAAAGCATCTGCCTGGCAAGTACACAGCCCTGAGTTCGATTCCCCAGCACCACATAAAGCTGGCTGTGGTGGTGCATATCTGTAATCCTAGCACTCAGAAGGCTGAGGCAGGGTGATTGTCATGAATCCAAAGCCAGCCTGGGCTCTACAGTGAGTTCAGGACTGGCCTGTCTCAAAAAAAAAAAAAAAAAATTCAATAGAGGCCCTTCTCACAAAAACTTCAAATTACACTAATGAACCAGAAGTCTATTTCTTAGCATTGAATCCTAGTTGGACAGTGTTACATAACTCAGGTGCCACTATCTGGATACACTTAATGATTATAGCCACAGGAGATCAGTCTTACAGTCCACCAGTGGATATCAAAGTCCACGGATGCTCAAGTCTCTTATATAAGACAGAGTAGTGTTTGCATACAGAAGTTGATCAAAAAATATGGAGTTTGATTTATTTCTGTGGGACTGGGGATTGAGACCAGGGCCTTCACACTGAGCCACTCTCCCACACGAGCCTCAAGTGTCCATTTTTATTTTTTTGAGACAAGGCTTACATAGTCACTTAATTGTTCAGATTGTGTGTTTATATTTAAAAATGTATTCCAATAAAAGACATGTGGCCATTAATCCCTCTCAAAATACCCACACTTCAAACGCACTTCCCTGCTGTTCTCGTCAATTTTTGAGGCACTTCTAGAAGTCTAACTAACCCTTTCATATTGTTACGAAGTGCTTGTGCTTGCTAAGCAAGTGATCACAAATACTCTCAGTGCTGCTGCCAAGGGCCATCCAATCGGCAGGCTTGTAAAAACACCATGGCATCCTTATTCACCATTCTCACCAGATCTAATACTGCGTTCTTTCCCAAAGGCAAAATGATCATGAAGTGCAAATATTTTGAACTGACTCAAGATACTGAAGGAGACATCAGAGCACAACCAAAGACACTCACGGGAAAAAAACAAGGACCCCCGGAATTGCTTTAGAAAGCGACAAGAGGGACTGGGGTGTAGCTCAGTTAAAGTGTTTGCCCAGCAAGCACCACGTCCTGGGTTTGATTCCCTAGCACCACATAAACAGAGCATCATGGCACATGCCTATAATCCCAAAACTTGGGAGGGTGAGGCAGGAGGATTGCCATGAGTTTGAGGCCAACCTGGACTGCAGAGTAACACCCTGTCTCAAAAAATATAAATGAATTTTACAAAAAGGAAGTGGCAAGAATGGTAAGTGGATAAGTGTGTTTGAAACAAGGGGGCATGTGCTGAAGTAGATTAATAGCAATGTCTTTATTGTAACAAAAAATTGTTAAATTTAAATATTCACCATATTTTTTCAATCATACCCCATGCAACCTGTGCATATTCTCCCATATTTTAATCATCTACAGTTTATAATTCCCAATACAGTGTAAATGCTATGCAAGTAGCTGTTACACTGTACCATTAAGTACCGATAAGGAAAAAAGTCCGCATATGTACAGTCCAGATGCAACTAACCAAGGGTCTAATGATAGTTCACAAATGAAGTGAGGCAAACAATTTTTCATCAATGATAGCTGAAAACTAAGGATGAGGGAAATGGTGGGAGTCCACAGCAGGGCATGCCTATACATCCCTCCCTTCATATGGACTCAGTGCAATGATTGGCAGGCGGCACATTCAAATTTTGGTCTATGTGATTTGTTTTTTCACATATTTTCCATCTGAGGCTGGTTGAAAATGTGGATGAGTAATCCAATGATAAGAAGGGGGGCAACTGTATGATCCTCAGCTTCTAAAACACTAATCTCAAAAGTCATAAAATGAATTATTTGGCTGAGTGTGGTGACATACACCTGTGACCCCAGAACTCTGGGAAGTGAAAGCAGGAGGATCACAAGTTCGAGCCCAGCCTGAGTAATTTAGTGAGTTAAAGCCTACTTCTAGCAAAATGTTCTCCAAAAGCCCCTAACATCTACTAAAACATGGTTGTTAAAGAATCAAAAAGTATTTCAGTTCTGATTAAGTCATCTGGAATTAGAGGAGGCAGCTCTGGCAACACTAAAATTAGGACACCTTAAGAGAAAAGATACATATAAACAAGAAAGGCAGGAGAAAATGAAGAATTAAGGTAAGTGTTTTCAACTCCAAGAGGAATCACTGTGTCACAGGAAAAACTAAACAAAGTCCCTCTATTTTTATGCCTGTGACTAAGGCGGAAAGAGAAATGAGAAGACATTTGGAGAAATCAGGGATTGAAATCTCAACATCCCTGCAGCTAACTTTCCATAACAAATCGGTTCCAAAAATAGGGCTGGCACAAAACTATGCTGAGACTTGTACTAGGAGTGCCTAGAGGAGATTTCGGCAGCAGAGTTCAAAAAGAAAGAAAATGCAGGCTGGTCCCCTGGACAGTGAGCTGACATTAGAGAGAAAAGATGGGACACCCACCCCACTGTTCTCTAACCCCACGGAAAAAAAATAAAAATGAATTCCCTGGGGAGCAGCAGAAGCCCACTCTGGGCGCTAACTTTAGTAGCGGATCTGGTAGGAGTGCAGGCTTCCTGAACTCTCAGCCAGGAATCTGCCGGGCACCAGGACAGGGCCGGCTCACTGCTCGCAGCAAGTAGTGTTTGCAGAAATAAAGAGCAAAGTACGCCAAGATATCCTCCTCCCGCCCCCATATCCCGGCCCAATTCCTACATGAGACCCCGGCTGTATGACCCATGACCAACTACGGAGTTAAGCAGTTGCTACGGGATTCAGCTCTAGGTGCGGACGCAACAGTAATTTGACAGAGAAGTAGGGGAAGCTAATAGCCTGACAGCCACGGTCAGGAGTGACCTCGAGCCCTACGGAGTCGCACCGCGACCTCCGGGCGGGGACGGAGGGACGGGTCCCCCGGACTCCAGAGCGCTAAGCCTGGACACCCACGAGTGTCTCTGCCCGGGGACACGGTCAACCGCTGTCAGCAAGACACGGGGGGGGCGGCCAGCTCAGGTCTCCCAAGGGTAGCGGGCACCATTCCCAGCCCCAAGTTAAAGTCACCTCAACAAGAGCGCAGCCATCTTGGGTTCCGGCCTGGACGGAAGTGACGTAAGGCGCAGCCGTCCGAGGGAGGCGGAGGAACGGGGCGAGGCTGTCACGTGACAGCGCTGAGCTCTTGGGGAAGCGGGGAGCTGTTTCTGTTCGGTTGTGGTGGTTTTTCCGCTAATTCTTCGATCGTCTTTCACATTTGCGTCCCAGATTTCTCCGGTTTTTGCCAGGATGTTGACAGGAACGCCGCTGGCATAAAATCTGCAGTCTGCGTTTCGCCCGCCCGCGCGTTCGTTATGTATTGCTACCAAACGGCGAATTTGCCCAGATTGTTCGCTGAAGACTTCACACTCTTATTCTACCCCCTCTCCACCCAGGTCTGCCAGCAAACATCAGGTTGGCGGGCTGAGATACCCATCTGGCTGAGAAAAAGATACGTTGAGCTTCTTCCGTTTCAATGTGAAGCTTCCGTTTGAAAAATATAGCAAGATCCAATTCAGGGATTTTAAATCAGGACCACGTAAGATTTTATCGATCACCATACGCAAGGACCAGGGCTGCCTCTAGCCATAGGCCCCATGATTCCTAGTCTTGAGCTGCTGCCTGAGCTAGACACCCACTAGCCAAAGACAACGCTCCTTTGTTCCAGGTTTGAGCTGTCCGTGGGTGACACCCACAGTCAAAAGAACCTAGAGTGTGGGGGAGAGCCTGCTTTGATTTATATGCACTGTACATAAACAGTTTTGAGAAACTCAAGCACAAGAATCAATTGCAGCGAATTTACAACTGGATAAAAAGATCAAATGAGCAGTGGCTCCATAGCTCAGGGGAGAGAGCGCCGGTCTTGTAAAAAGATGAAATGAAAGAGGAATAAAACAGAACGCAAAAGTTCTTGACCCTTTGGGGAGGAAGGTGAAATGTGGAGGAGTAAAGCCCACAGCAGCTTGTATTCTACAATATTCCCTTCTCATTTATATTTAGTACTTACTCCTGTCTTATTTTCAGGATTTAAATAGCACGGATTTACTTATTTTTGCATCAAATTAATGAAACTATTTTGCATTTCTATAATGCTTGACAAAGCACTTTCACAGACTTTAGGATTGGAAGGGACTTTTGAAGATCTCTAATCCAAACTTGTATCCAGTGAACGAATCTCTGCAGCATTTCTCAATCTTCAGGACTTCTCCAGCACATTCTATAATGGGTACCTTAAAAACACACACACACACACACACACACACACACACACACACACACACACAAAGCCAATAAACAAGTTTTAAACAGCTTAATTATTAGATAGTTGTTCTAGTAAAGTATGATTTCTCCTATGGTATGTCCAGTCATGGATCCTCCATTGGCCTCTTGAGATTCTTATTAACAAATTCAATGGATGCCTTGCTTTCAGTTAGCACTTTAGGTTTTTATGTTTTGTTTTGTTTTTGAAACAGGGTCCTAAACTCACTATGTAACCCAAGCTGGTCTCTAACTATGGAAATCCTCCTGGCTCAGCCTCTGGAATGCTGGGATTACAGGCATGGGCCACCACACCCAGTTTATCCTTGAGTTTGCTAGGCAAGAGTTCTAACCATAGAATTATGATGCAGCTCCCCAATTAGCTCTTTAAATAATTAACATATGTACTGCATATATGTACTGTTGACTTTTTGGCAGTCTGTGAAAAGTGCTGTACGGGGGTGGGGGAGGGTGCTGGAGGAATAGCATAGCAGTTAAAAGCACTTGCCTAACAAATGTAAGGCAGATTCCCCAGCACCACATAAACTGGGCGTGGTGATCCATGCCTGTAAAACCAGCACTTGGAAGGCTGAGGCAGGAGGATTGCTGTGAGTTTAAGGCCAGCCTGGGATACACAGGGAGTCCAGGACCAGCCTGGATTATAGAGCAAGACCTTGTCTCAAAAAACAAAAAAGTACCATAAGACCTTCAGAGATACAGACCTACATAGTTCCCTCAAGAAACTTACAGCCTCGGGCTGGGGATGTAACTCAGTAGTAGAGCAATCATATGTGAGGCTCTGGTTGAATTAGGAAAGGGGCGGGGGACAGACTTTAGAATGATCTATTAAAGAAAAAAGCTGAGCATGTTGGTACATGCCTGTAATCCCATCTACATGGGTGGCTGTGTGTTGCAAATTTGAGGCCAGCCCTGGGAAGCTTAGTGAGACCTTGTCTCGGAGTAATCAACTAAAAAGGGCTGAAGATGTAGCTCAGTGGTAGAGTGCTTGCCTAACATGTACAAATACATGGCTCTGGATTGGCTCCCTGTACCACACACAAACACACACATATAAACAGGAGAAGGAGTTGATAGATAAGAGCAAAGTGATTATTTGCAGTTGGGGAGATTGAGTTAGATAAGATAGTTCTGCCTACAGTTATGAGCAAGCCCAGTGTTTATAAAGTTTCATAACCTAAGTGTAATACTATTCACCAAACACACCAGAACTATGGCCTGAGATGCCAGGAAAGTACTGGGAGCCTGTGACTACACAGATGAATCTGTAATCATCTCAAAAACAAAAGCAATAACCTCTTCACTCAACCTCTCCAGAGAAAGAGCAGGTGGGCCCAACCTGAGGCTCGCTGGAGCTTTTTGCCCTTTCCTCTAGTCCCGATTTTTTAAATGTTATAATAAAAAATTTTTAAAGGGAGTTTTAATATTTATATACATTAACTATATTATAGTGTGCAGTGTGTGTGTGTGTGTGTGTGTGTGCACATACGCACTCAGGATGGAACCCAAGGCCTTTTTTTTTTGAGACAAATTCTCTGTAAGTCACTAAATTGCCCAGGCTGGACTTGAATTTGAATTTGTAATCCTCCTGCCTAAACCTCCGAAAGTACTGGGATTACAAGCCTGTGTCACCAGGACAAGTTTATAGTTCATTTTAATTTTATATGTGGCTCAAGACAGCCTCTATGCACTCAAAAAAGAAAAAAGGCAATAAAGGCAACGGGCTGCAGATTGCACATGTAGACCTGTGACTGAAAGAAATGAGTCACACTCAAATACAGACCAAGCATTGAGTCAAACCCCTTATCACCAGCACTTGCCTTAAAAGTAAGCAGAAAGAAGCAGGATCCAGGGGCTGGGAATATAGTTCAGTGGTAGAACACTTGCCTACCATGCATGAGGCCCTAGTTTCCATCCATAGTAGGACAAAAAAAAAAAAAAGTCCAGCTAAGACCTGAGGTAAGAAAAAGGAAAGAAAGGAAAAAAGTGTAAAACAGTTCCGTAGAAGAGTATGGTAGGGGAGTAGTGGTGTAAATCAGTAGTTAGAGTATTTGCCTAACACACACAAGGGCCTGGGTTCAATTCCCCTCACATAAAAATTAGCCAGATGTGATGGCACATGCCTGTAATCCCAGTACTGGAGAGGCTGAGGCAGGAGGATTGCAGTGACAACATAGTGAGTTTAAGACCAGCCTGGACGAGAGAGAGAGAGAGAGAGAGAGTTGTTTTCCTCATTAGAGAAACAAAGGAGATCATGATCAGGAAAGCTCAGTCTAAAACATCACATTTCTGGCCAGGCATGGTGGTATACACCTTTAATCCTGGCACCTAGGAGGCTGAGGCAGGATTTTCAAGAGTTCAAGGCCAGCCTGGACAACTTAGCAAGACCCTGTCTCAAAAATTTAAAAGGACTAGGGATATAGCTCAATGGTAGAGCACTTGCCTAGCATACACAAGCCTTTGGTCAGTGTATAGAAGCACTCCCTCTTCCCCATCTCAAAATAAACAAGTCAATTCCTGTCAAGTAGACCCCAGAAATCTTCAGGGGATACTTGTATTAAATATTAGGTTCACTCTCTTCAATCTGCCACTCAAGGCCCTAGACAACCTGGCTTCAATGATTCTGCTTAAGCTTGTTTTCTACTATGCCCCTTCAAATTCCTGCAAATCTACAAAGCAAGACCCTGTGTGAAAAAAGAAAAAATTCCTGCAAATCAAATCACAAGATCAGCTCTGAATATACCTGCTTTCTCACAAACCTACCCAATACATGCATGCATGCACTCGCACACAAACATGTTTGCTCATCTCTTCCTGCTTCTCCTTTTCTACCTGGTCACCATCCCTACCCTTTCCCCTCTTCCGAGTGGCACTCAGATTCCCAACAAGACCTGGTTATCTCAAGAAGTCTGCAACGCAGTCCATGGTAATCAAGATAGAAAGGGATGTCTTGTTTTTTTTTTTGGAGTTATTTAGTAGAAACCTGCCTCTATTTTGTAGGGGTCAGGGAGCCCTATCCAGCAGGGAGCCTAGGGAGGGTTCCTTTTCCATGGCCTTTGATTTTTAGGTTTTTATGCCTATCTATACCTCAGAGAAGTATGTCTGTGTCCCTGTTTCTGTCCCTCTTTCTCACCACCCCCCAACATTCCAGCCTGGGGTAGGGGAGGCCAGCAGGCACAAAGCCCTCTGTGTATGGGGTGGTATGTGTCCCCCCACCCCTCCATCCAGAGTATACAATGCCCCTTCTGCTCCCCGCACTCTGCCCCACTCCCTGCCACCTCTCAACTGCACATGCCAAGCAGCAATTGGTTACTGGCTCAGGACAGCCCCCTCATGCTGGGGCCCCAAGGGATTTTAAGGGGGTTCCAGGAACCTCCCGCTCAGTTTCTAGTCCCCCACTCTCTTCACCCCGCAGAGGCTCCGGGCCCCAACCCCTGCCCCAGCTATGGCTCCTGGGGCTCCCTCTTCCATCCCCAGCCCTATCCTGGCTGTGCTGCTCTTCTCTTCTTTGGGTAAGTGGAGCCACCCCAGCCTGGGAACCCTGTGTCTTAGGTGGTTCTTAGCTACCCCACCAATCTCATTGCTGAGAGTCAGTGAAAAGGAGCAGGAAGGTGGTTGTTCTTGGAGGAGGCAGGATATGCAGTGCGCCCTTAAGTGCGTCTGGATAGGTGGAGGTTGGAGACCAGCAGCACGCCCTAGGACACCATGCTGAAAGCCTGGTAGGAATGGGTATTAGAGAATAGGAAAGAGGAGGAACAATTACTAGGCATCCTCTAATACTGCAAGAGGTTTAAACCTTAGTTTCCCAGAATTTAAAAAAAATCAAGGAGTGTGATGTAAAGAAGGAGCTGTAGTCCCAGCTCCTGAGATTCTGTTTCCTGATGCCTCAGTTTTCCTCTGTGGCACCTTGTCTGATTTATGGAGTAGAAAGAAGGTTGTATGAGATCCCAGCATCTTGTTCCCCTAACAATGTCTTCCTTCATAAGTTGACCAGCCCCTTCCCTGCTCTCTGACAGGTGTTGGGTGAGCAAGAGAAGGTGAAAGTAGGGGAAAGTGACGACGTCTCTCTTTTCCTAGCTGCCCTGCATCCTAGTGAAATGGGTGACCAGTGGGCAAGTGGGGTGGGAGTTGAGGAAGCAGGGAAGGGGAACAAATCAGAAAATCCAAGGTTCTGTTTTTGGCTCCTTGACTCATAAACCCAGAACCTAGACTGTCTGGAGTTATCCTGGACTATTCTGAAAAAAATATTAAGGGTAGGGAGTTGGAGAAGGGCGTGGTGAGGCAAACGAGGAGAAAAATCTTGGAACACAAGGGAGGAAAGAGTTCTGTCTCAACACCTGGCCAGCTCACAGAACCATTGAACAGAGCTGAGAAGAGCAATAATTGCCTTGATGACAGGAAGAATATAAAGGAGTTATATCCAATAAATAACCTCCCTTGTTACACTGGGGATTCCCAAGAAGGTTGTAAAGGGGTAAGTGATAGGACATGCTGAGGTGGGAGATTCAGGACAAATGGGATAAGGACAGACGTGGTATGGGCCCTGAGATTGGGCAGACAATGGCGCTTTGTTTCGTTGCCCCCCCCTCTGTAGAACAAAAGGGTCTACAGTTGCCCCCATCCAGGGCCAGCCTACACACAGTCTCCCAGGAGTGGCCTTCCCTGTGTGGGTGAGTCTTGGAGTGGCATTGTGCCAGAACAGCCAAGAAGAGAGTGAGGATGGTTGAACTACAGAGCTCACGTGCAGAGTCATCTGAGCTCTGGACTTAGAATCTTGCTCTACACCCAAATTCCTCTGAGAAGGGATGAGGTCATTCCTTCCTTGGCTCTCCCATCAGGAACAAGCTGCGTGACAACAACAGGGAGGACAGTTGTGCCCCTGGGGAAAAAACAAAAACTCAAGTTCTCCAGTTATCTGTATTTTCTGCACAAAATTAAGTTTGTTAGCCAGATGGGGTAGCACATGCCTGTGAGCCCAGCACTCAGGAGGACTGCTATGAGTCTGAGGCCAGCCTCTATAGTGAGTTCAGGACCAACCTGGGCTACAGGGCAAGACCTTGTCTCAAAAAAAAAATTTTTTTTTTTTTTGCTATACTGTGAAGTACTATGCAGCTATTGAAAATAAGATTGTTATCTAGAAATCAACATGGAGAACTCCCCAACATTCTTAAGCCAAAAAAAGTAGGATATAATGTTTAAAAAAAAAAAAAAAGCTCCACAAAGCAGCTCACTTGTAAGAACAACTATATCTTGAGTTTCTTGCATTTATATTGAATTTGATACAAAGGAAACATATGCATTAAGCTGGGAACAGTGGTTCTGTGTAGGAAGGAATTATGGGCAAACTCTGGGTGTGTCAAAGGAGACTACAGCTTCATCTCTGTTGCTTGAAAAATTCACAATAGAAATGTAATATATATTGCCTGGATAATTTATTTAAAAAATTAAAAACCATCATCTAAGGAATAGCTTGTAAGTTAGATCTGACTCAAAAAGAAAGTGGTCATTAGAGACCAGTCTGAAAGAGAGTCTGTTACTGTTAATTTCATTTCCCCTACACTCATCCTGAGGCCTTGATTAGAATCGGGATTCACACTCATCAATTCAGTTGGTCTAGAGAGATGTGGGTCTCAGGATGGACTGTTCCTTCAGGACAGACTCTGACCTGTGACTCAGTCCTTGACTGCCTATTGGTGCTAGGCCCTCTTATTGGGCCCAATTTATATCTAATCTCTTCTCTGTACTTACAGTGCTGTCCCCAGCCCAGGCCATTGTGGTTTACACGGACAGGGAGGTCTATGGTGCTGTGGGATCCCGAGTGACCTTGCACTGCTCCTTCTGGTCCAGTGAGTGGGTCTCAGATGACATCTCTTTCACCTGGCGCTACCAGCCCGAAGGGGGCCGAGATGCCATTTCGGTGAGTGGCTGGGGGACCCCTAGGGTTGGATAACAACAACAGAAAATAGAAGGGAAAATCAATTAGGAGCCATACCCCAAGCAATCTTTGTTACATGACCTTGACCTGCCTGCACTGTCCTTGCTCCCCAGCGCTACTCCTCCAGGCCAGGATCCCTTGCTGCTTCCGCAGCTGTATTCTCAATAGGGTCCGCTCACGTGCTTCCCACCCCCCCTTCCTCACAGATCTTCCACTATGCCAAAGGACAACCGTACATTGACGAGGTGGGGACCTTCAAAGAGCGCATTCAGTGGGTCGGGGACCCTCGCTGGAAGGATGGCTCCATTGTCATACACAACCTAGACTACAGCGACAACGGCACTTTCACTTGTGATGTCAAAAACCCACCAGACATAGTGGGCAAGACCTCTCAGGTCACCCTCTACGTCTTTGAAAAAGGTGTGAGAAGGGGCAGGGGACAGGGAGGCGGGGTGGCGGCGGAGGGGGTGATTCATAGGCGGGAGAAAAGGCAAAAGGTCCAGCCTAATGACAGTCAGGTCCTGGGAGAAGGCGGCCCTGGCTGGGACTCCTGCGTCCCCACCCTCGGGGAGCAGGAGTGGGGCGAGGAACCGCAGGCGCTTGTTCCTTCACTGCTCCCGCTTTTCCTAGTGCCAACCAGGTACGGCGTGGTGCTGGGAGCCGTGATCGGGGGCGTCCTGGGGGTGGTGCTGCTGGCGCTGCTGCTCTTCTACCTGGTCCGCTACTGCTGGCTACGCAGGCAGGCGACCCTGCAGAGGAGGCTCAGGTAAGGGGCGGAGTCGGAGCCGCCCGTCTACCCCCGCGGCCCCCCATCTGGGCGCAGACTACTTCATGGGGGGAGGGACGAGGGCAGGGAAGCTGCGTCCGCCACGCCACGCGTTCAGCGAGGCCAAGCCCAGGACCCACCGTGCGCCCCACTCCTTTTTCTGCAGCGCCATGGAGAAGGGGAAATTGCACAAGTCTGCAAAGGACTCGTCGAAACGCGGTCGCCAGGTCAGCGGGACGTGGGGCGGCGCCGGGCGGCTGGAGGGGCGGGGCTAGAGGCGGGGCGGGGCGGGCAGCCCCGCCCCCGAGGTGATTGACACGCGCGCTCCTCCCACCAGACGCCCGTGCTGTACGCCATGCTGGACCACAGCAGGAGCACCAAGGCCGCCAGTGAGAAGAAGGCTAAGGGGCTGGGGGACTCACGCAAGGATAAGAAATAGCGGTTAGCGGGCCGGGCGGGGGGTCGGGGGCCGGGGGCGGAGTCCGCCAAAGGCGCCCAGGTGGTGGTCATCGAGATGGAGCTACGCAAGGACGAGCCGAGCTCGGAGCTCCGGCCCGCGGTCAAGTCCCCCAGCAAAACCAGCCTCAAGAACGCCCTCAAGAACATGATGGGCCTGGACTCGGACAAGTGACCCCCGCCCCCAGGCCCTGCCGGAGCACGGGGACCTAGGCTCCTTTCATCTCCCGTCTAGGTGCTTTCCTCCCTCGCGCCCCAGCCCCGCCCTGCCCTCACCTCCCTTTGAGATGTAAAGTTTCATTCCAGAATTCAACCCCACTTGTATCCGTCCCACCTTCACACCCTGGCTTTCTGGGAGCCTGGGGGCTAACTAACCCCTCACCTGCCCCCAAGGGCTGTGTGTTTGGTGCCTGTCCCTCAGCCACCGAGAAGAAAGGGGACTGGATAGCCCCTGCCTCAGCTCCAGGCCACCTGGCCTTTCTGCCCCCTACTCGCCAGCCGGACCTCGCCCCAGCTCCTTCCTTTCCTTCCCCGCCTCCCTTCCATCAGGTGGCCCAGTTCCATGCTCCGTCTTCCCGCTAACACCCAGTTCAGCCCATCGGACTCTCCTTCAGGGTTTATTTAGGTTGTTGATTATTTTTTATTTTTTAATCCCTTGTTTGTTTACCTACCCCATGCGCTGCCCCATGACTGAGGACCAATGACGTCATGTGGATTTTGCGGTTCCCCACCCCACGCCCATTAAGTCCTTAATGGAAGAGCAGCCTACCCAAACTGGAATCCCGAGACCTCAGCTACAGGGTGGATGCGCCCTGACCACTTTGGAGCAGGTTCTGGACTCGAGATCTTGGGGAAGGAGGGAGGCAGGGAGGGAGGAACAGCGGATCCTCACAGGGAAGGGGAGCAAGGGGGCCAACTGAGCCTTAAGAAGTGGCTTTAAATAATCAAACAAAAAGCAGGAAGAACACGTGGGAAGCCGGGGGAAAGGAAGAGGCTGCACTCCCAACCGTAGGAGATTCTTAGGATTTTTCTACATTCTGTATATTTCTTCTCAAACTTCCAAACGTCCCTAAATGTTTAATAAACACTGACATTTCCAGAAGCTACTGCCTCCATCTTGCATTTCCTAGCTCTTCTGGAAACAATCCCTGTCCCCTTGGTGCCTCCAGCCTACCCACTTCCTCCTTAGCAAACTGGTTTTAGTTGTTGAGTTTGATCTTACGGTATGAGCAGATATAATATGATAAAAACAACTGAAATAAGCTCAAAAGACGCATTTTGTACTCACTAGCTGCACTACCCTAGGCAATCAAGTTGGCAAGATTGTTTATGGAACAGAGACCATGATACCTTAATTCCCAGGGTTTCTGTGGAAATCAACTGAGACATTGTGTACAGAAATCTTTATACACTATACATTGATATTGACTAAGATATTGAGCATCAGTCCCTTGAAGATGCTTCTAACTCTTGCTGAAAGGAATATACTTTATAAATTAGCACAGATCTCACCTCTCTGCAAATCTACACACAACTGTGTTTTTATTGGACACTATTTTAGGTATACTATAAATATCTCATTACCTGATTTGGATATATCATTAATTCCTGTAATCTTTAAATGGTTGTGGAAAAACATGTATGTATATTTTCCCCTGAGGTACCACTGATGGCAAAAAACAAAACTCCCATGGGACATTTTTTCTCCCAATTGAGAGGCTAAATATGTGATTTAGCTCTGCTAAAGCCTAGAGTACTTCCATTTATTTGAGGGGCAACTCTTCTTTTAAAAGAAAAATTAACGAATTAATTTTAATATAAACTCCAATAGATTCTAGAGCACTTTGGTGGAATGGGCACATTTAGTCACATTCATTAAAGTTAAGACTATCTAGGGGTGGGTGGAATGGCTCAGCGGTTAAAGCGCTTGCCTAGCAAGTGCTAAGTCAAACACTAGTTCGATTCCCCAGCACCACAAAAGCTGGGCATGGTGGGAAGGTTGAGACAGGATGATTGCCTTGAGTCCAAGGCTAGCCTGGGCTCTATAATGAGTTCAGGACCAGCCTGGGCTACAGGCGGAGACCCTGCGTCCAAAAATAATAATAATAATAATAATAATAAGTAACCTAGATGAGGAGGTGGGAAAGGAATGTGATATGAAAAATAAATAATAATAATAATAATAATAACCTAAAGATGATTTAAAATGTATAGGAGTATGTGTGGAGGTTATATGCAAATTCTATGCCATTTTATAGAACAGTCTTAAGTATCTGCAGGCTTTGATATTTTGACTGGACACTGGAACCAATTCCCCACAGACACTGAGGAACAATTTTTTTTGAGACAGGGTCTCACTCTGTAGTCCAGGCTAGTCCTGAACTCACGATGGAGTCCTGGCTGGCCTTGAGCTCACAGCAGTCCTCCTCCCTCAGCCTCCTGAGTGCTGGAATTACAGGCATGCACCACTACACCTGGCTTTTTTATGTGGTGCTGTGGAATTGAACTCACGACCTTGCACTTGCCAAGCCAGTGCTTTAACCACTGTGCCATGCCTATAGCCCCTTTACTTTCCATTTAAAGTGTCATAAAGTTATTTTCATACATGTTATGGCACTGTTTTGTCAAAGTCTCAAAGGTGCTTTGTTGCCTTTAAAATTAAACAGCTGTGAGTTGCTTACAACTCACATTTTGGTCCAGTTACAGATACAAGTTCTGTGACATCAGAAACTCAGGGAACACCATGCCAACCCTGGGGGTTGATGCCATAGAAATCAGAGATGTTTTCTAGATGACACAAAGGGACCCAAACTTCTATCCTGTGATATTCGTGTTTGTCCAATCTTTTTTTCATTTTATCTAATGGTTACATATTCAGATTTTGGCATGTCCTTAGGGAAAATAATTGTTTTATTCATTTATTGCACCTCAGTTACTTCAACTAAAAATGAAGTCAGTATCGCCTGTCTCATATGCTGTGAAGGTCTACTATGATTGTCAAGCTAGGTGCATATAAGTGGTACGCAAAAAATATCAGATTGTGGTTGTTATGGAAAAGAAACTGAGGTTCCGAGAGACTACGTGGCTCTGCCACAGTCACAGAGCACGTTAGCCAGAGGCAGAATCCAGATTCTCGGCCTTTTTATGAGGAGCTGAGGGGATCTTGCCAGTCTGATTCTTGGCTATGAACTGAGACTTGAATGGGAAAGTGGTGGAGATAGAAATGAGCCAGCACCACAAACCTGGGTGTGGTAGTGCATGCCTATAATCCCAGGATTGCTGTGCGTTCAAGGCCAGCCTGAGCTCCATAATGAGTTCAGAACCAGCCTGGACTACAGAGCAAGACCCTGTCTCAAAAAAGAAGAGTAGAAGGAGGAAAAGAAGAAGAGGAGGAGGAAGAAGTGGAGAAATAGGAAGGGGAGGAAAAAGCTGGAACAGAACTGCAAATCCATCCAACAACCGGGAACTTTCAGAGTCTAGAGTCGACTGATCACCAGGAAGGAACAATGTATAAGACGTCTGTGGAGTCAGGAAACTCCCTCCAATTCTTTTTCCCTGAGAGAGCCTTTGGTATCTTCGGGATGAACCACTTTCACCTTGAACAATGATATTCTCACCTTGAATGAAGATGTTCACAGTACACCCCCTTCAGAGTAGGAGCCGCTACGACTGAATGTGGCTTCTGGAATGTAGAATTCAGAACTTGGACAAAAATAATTGTCACCTTTGCCATATCGTAAGTCCGTGACTTTTTGTACAGGTCCAGATGTGGCATTTCACCTGTATGGGCTCCCCCTGCTGGAACATGCTGTGAACTGTGGAGCACCTGCCAGGTTGAAAGACACAGAGGGACCTCAAGCATCAGTCTGTGCTCTCTATACGGGGCTCTCGCAAACGGGCTACTTGCCACCCACGTCACAGGACATGATGGAAATTCACACTAGGGCCTGCCCTACATTTTTTTGAAATAATGTTTATGGAGTCCTGCTGTGATCTCAGTGAATATCCACAGGTGCATTGTTTCAGAAAACATTCTACTAAGCACTTGCTATGTGCTAAGAATTTGGGAGGTGATTAACACAGAAAAATACAAGCTTCAAAATAATGGCAATGCAAAGTCATCAGTGCTTCAGCAGGCTAAGGATGCAAGGCTGCAGGACCAGTGAGACTGGACCAAAGAAATTATATCTGAGTTTTCCTGGTATCTTAGTTACTTATCTTGTTGCTGTGACAAAATACCTAATATCTGCAATTTAAAGGAGGCAAGATTTATTTAGCTCCCAGTTTCAGAGGGCTCATACAGTCCCTTGATGGTAGCTGGCAACACATGGCAGAGGCCAGAAAGATGCTGAACGTGATGAGCATGGGCGTGCTTTCCTTAGGAGGGGTGTCACGTAACAGAATTCATGCTAAAGCTTAAGTTTTATTAAGGCATTGATGGGGAAAGAGAGATAATGCTGGGCTATTTGAGATAGTTTATGAATTAGCTTTGGTAAGTAAGAATGAGAAATGAAAGTTGACATCCTGAAAGCAAATTCACTAACATTTAATATTATTGCAAGCCAGGGATGGTGGCACATGTTCATCACTGACCTGGATGGACTTCTGGCTGCACTGGGTGGCTTCTTGTGGAGAGACCTGTCTGGCACGGTACTTTCCACTGTCCTTAACTCTGGAAACTTTGATGTACTGTAGGTGGAGGCCTGGCATGGGATAAGTCTTTCATTATAGAACCAACGTGTGGAATCGTCCCCCAGGGGTAGGTTGCCTGACACGTGAGAGCCATGTAGTCATACTGGGACACTCTGACCCATGGAGCGTCTAGGAACACCACTGCCTTTGGGACATCTGCTGAGGAGCCAAGAGAATGGAGAGTAAGACAGCAGGCCCCACAGTGGCATTCCCAGGGAGGCATAAAGCCAGAGAGTGCCCATTGCCAACCCACAGTGAGTGACAGCCTGAGTCCATGACTCTGAGAGCTTCTTGGCTGAGAGGTACTTGCCCCCGCCCCCTGGCTTTGGCTTGCTCTGGAGTTTGAGAAAAGCTAACCAGAGAAGCATAGGCCCAAGCTGTGTGTTGGGGGCCCTTCCTGTCCACATCACCTCAGTGCTGTCCCATGGGATGGTTATTTCCTTATGTCCTGTGGCCGTCACACCATGTGTGCCTCAATTCATCAAACCAAGACCATGTAGCACACTCACCAGCTTGCATTTCTTGAAAATCCAAGAAAAAGGCCTGAATTAGACATTGGACAGAGTTGGAATGGGACGAGTACAGCGTGGTCTAAAACTCAGCGCTTGCCACTGTCCTAGAATCGAGATGTTTATGCCAGATGCCTCCCCGCTGCTTGCCTCCGCCTCCAGTGGTCCTGCCTTCTGCCCCATGGATACCCAGATCCTATTTTTGGTGCTGTTCTCTCATCCCTTTTTCTCTGTTCAAAATTGAATTTCCCTGAATCCGGCCACAGGAACAATCTTAATCCAAGATCCCTGGCAGGAGTGGAAATTACTCTTGGAGGGGAAATCTGACAAGCTGAACAAAAACAAAAACAAAAAAACAGACCTCAGGGGCCATCTAGTGTGTGGTCTTCAATTTACACATAGGGAAACTGAGACCCAGACGGGCGACCACTGTCCTCTCACTCCCCCTTCCCCCGACGATGCGCAAATCAGAACCTGATTTGACTCTGCTCTCCTCTAGCCCCAGGCGGTCCATCCTAGAGCTAAATCCAGGGCAACAGATGGGTGAGGGGTCCCATCCCTGGCTCGAACAGAGACAAGCCCAGGGCATCTTGAGCTTCTCCCTCAGACAGGGTGACCCTGACTTACCTAGAAGCAGCAGAGCTGATGGGAGTAGCAGATGCCACATGCTGCTTGAGTGAGCAAGTCACCACAGATGTCTGGAGCCCCGAGCCCACAAGGTACTCAGCTCACTAGTAGAGAGGAAGTAATTAGCATCCCCAGCCCCCAGCACTTCATTCACTGGGCTCCTTTTCCCGGAACATCATCTTATTTCTGAAACTGAACTCTGACAAGGGAGCCCCGTGACAGGGCGGGCGAAACGAGGAGGAAAAAAGTCTGGAGGAGAAGCAAGGTGAGGCTGACTCTCTGCTCCACAGGAGCCAGCTGAGCGGATGCCTCCTTTCCTGGGCCTGGGCCTAGCCAGTGCCAAGAAGGGTGTAGTATAGGTCGGGAGGCAGAAACTCAGAAGTCCCTTTGTTCTAGCCCAGAATTTAGTACTTTGCTGCCAGACAAAATTTTCACCTATAAATCCATGCTGTGGGGGCTGGATGAATGGCACAGCAGTTAAGTGCTTGCCTTCCAAGCACAAGGCTCTGAGTTCGATTTCCCAGCACCACATAAACCGGGTGTGGTAGCACATGTCCTGTAATCCCACCACTCAGGAAGCTGAGGCAGGATGATTTCCATGCGTCTAAGGCTAGTCTGTGCTCCATTGAGAGTTCAGGACCAGCCTAGGCTACAGAGTGAGACCCTGTCTCAAGTAAGTAAGTAAATAAATGTAATCTGTGGCATGAGATTTACTTCCCATTATTACTACAGCAAAGATTCTGCTAGCTGGTGACATGAGCTCTAAACAGAGAAGCACAAGCTCTTCCCACTCCTGGCCGCCAGTCTCAGAGGGAATCCTGACATCACCTCTTACTTACACCCTCCAGGCCTCCCTTTCCATATCTGTAAGAAGAGAGACAATAAAGGTTCTAGCCCCAGGGAGTCACTGTAAGGTTTGAATGATATAACCAAGGCAAATGACCAAGCTTTTGATTCTGTACCTTGAACCAAACCTGCTGTTGATTTGTATCATAGGTAGAAGATAGAAAATGGCAGTTTGAGGCTCTTCCTTAATACTGGAGTATTAAGTTGTAATACTCCAGTTCCCCAGGACCCCCCTTTCTTGTGTTCTGAGGATTATACCCAGGTCCTTTGTAATGAACTATATCCCCAGCCTATTTTTTTTCATTTTGATTTTGTTTGAGAAAGGGTCTGTATTAATTTGGGTTCTTTCGAAAGGCAGAATTTACAGAAATTATAACAAAAAGGATCTATTCAGAAGGCTTACAAATCCGAGGATAGAGATAGTCCAAGATGGCGGCCTGCACGTGCAAGAGCTGGAGTGTCTGATGGCTGCTCAGCTGCTAAGTAGAACTCCCGTCTGGGACTGTAGGACAGACGGTGAGAGTCTGCTGCGGATCTTGGGTGTTCGAAGAACAATGACAAACCCCGGAGCCTCGCATCCATACACAATTGTGAAGGCAAGAGCTTTCCCAGAGGAAGAAGCTGCAGCAATCTCTCTTCTTCCTTCCCTTTATACAGTTCAAGTTCCGAGTTGGGCCTCCCACTTCCTGGCGGGTGCCCTTCCCTCATTCGTTGGCCCACAAATCACTCACACTCTAATCCAGGCTGGTTCCCAATTGCCTAGTCTAGGCGTAGTTACCAAACCCTAACCCAGGTGTGATTCCTGATTGCCTCAAATTGACATAATCTCTCCAAAGGTCACAGGGTCTTACTATGTAGTCAAGGCCCTTCCTTGAATTCACTGTGTAGCCCAGGCTGGCCTCAAACTAATGGCAATCCTTCTGCCTCAGCCGCCCAAATGCTAAGATTACAGGTGTGTACCACCATGCCCAGCTTCTGTGGTGCTGGGGAATTAAACTTAGGGCCTTGTGCTTGCTAGGCAAGCACTTTAACTGCTGTGCTATTCCTCCAGCCCCCAGTTTTTATATTGATACAGAGTCTTGCTAAGTCTGTGCTGTTCCTCCAGCCCCTCTTGCCTCACTCATGAAAATATATATGGTCAGAAAAGCCTATGACCAAGTGACCAAGTCAGTGATAATGATCCTCTGAGAATAAAGGGAAAACCACAGCAAAAACAACATTGAGAAAATTTTTCAAAACGAAGTTGGGCAGCCACTAAGGGAACAGGACGCGGACATCTCTCAAGCTGGTGAAACTTTGTTCTTCATTCATTGGCTGCAGGCATGTGGATTGATCAGATAATCATTCTGTACGCAGAGATGCAAGATGTGCATTAAGATGTTCTTTGATTCTTATTTGGGACTTTTTTAGCATCTACATAGTTTTTCTTTATCTTCTGTTGGTCATGACTCTCCTGTCATCCTGTCACTTAGATCCTGTTCTTAGCATGGAATGGACATTTCTGGCAAAGGAATTTTTCCTCCTTTGTAACAAATCCGCACTGCTTGCCTGTGCAAGCTCCCACTTCCCTCCCTCCTAAGGAGCATTCATTTAGTGCATCTGAATCTGTCTCCCTAATTGGGGTTCCTGAGACATCAAAGCTCTTTTATTTTTACAGCCTCAGAACTTGAGCTGACAGAGAAAAATGCTGAGGAATGGCATCTGGCAGGAGGACTAGGGTGCTGGGAGGAATCAGGCCCCAACCCGATGGCTACAGAAGGGAAACAGCCTGGGAGGAAATGACAATGTCGTCCTACGGCCTTGGAAACAGGTTGACTTTCAGCCTATCTGGGGACCATGAGTTTCTGCCTTTGTTCATCTGGAGTCCCAGCTGCCACTTAAAGGAACGACCTGTGATATCTAACTTAACATAAGAAGCAAACCTCCTAACCGCCATATTCTTGGTTTTCAAAGGTGCAGGCAGCCGGGGAACTATCTGGGGAGATAATGAGAAATAGGAAAACAGCAGCTCATTGCAATGAGTCCAGTGAGAGCCATTCTCAGAGACAAATACAGCAGGGACAAGAAGCTGGCAGGACCCACTCCGCTGCAAACAAGCCCAGAAATAAGGGAAACACAGCAAGGGCGAGAAGAAGAGAGAAGAGGCAGGAGGGGAGTGTAGCTCCTGAAAAGCACGTTAGGGCAAGCGTTTACTGAAAGCAGAGATGAGGAGATGGAAGCTAGCTCTGTAACAGAACAAGACCAACTGAATTCTAAGGTCTTATCTAGCAATAAAAGTAATAGGCTTAAAGATTCTCTGGGAAAACAGAGACACACGTATACCCATGTTCACAGCAGCACAACTAACAATAGCTAAAATGTGATCCAAAATACCCATCAACAGACCAAGGGATACACACATTGTGATATTTACACATAATGGAATACTATGCATCTGTAAAGACAGGCAGGTTGGAGGCTTTTGTAGGTAAGTGGAGGCAAATTAAGACCATCATATGTAGGGAAGTGAGGCAGAAGCAGAAGGTAGAATGTTGGTTTCTCTGATATGAGAAACCCAGATCACAATTATTTCATAGAGCTTAATGGGGAATAATGGGAACTGGAGGGGAAGAGGTAGAGGGTCAAAAGAAGAGAAGGGAAGGATTTGTAACTTTGCCACGATATATATCTGTACAAACTACCCAAGATCAGTGTAAACTTTGTGTTTTGCACTTATATCAATAAAATGGGGGGAAAATATTGTCTGGGGAGCAGAGTCCTTGGCCCTTTGGCTACGTGAATCTTCCCCAAAGACTTTCATTTCCAAGTTTGGGCTTTGAGAACATACTTAAGAGTATATCCCAGCACTGTGAGAGGCCCAGTCTGGAGGATTCCAAGTTTGAACGCTGCCTGCGCAGTTTAGTGACTTAGTGAGACTTTATCTCAAAGTAAAAAATAAAGGGATGGGAACATTGGTGAGTGCAAAGGCCTTGGGTCCAATACCCAGTCGGAAAAACAAACAAAACTCAAACAAACAGCAAAAAAAAAAAAAAAAAAAAAACATTGCTTACGCTAGGAAAGTTACTCTGGAAAGATGGGAGGCTGACTGCCAAGAATAGAGGAATGGAACTTTCAGACCCACACCAGATACCCAGGAAAGGGGAAGTCCTGGAGAGTAATTTAATCATCAGGGCTCAGTAATTTAATAAATTATGCTAATGTAATGCATTCTCCAGAAAAATTCCAGGTACTAGGATTTAGGGTTCAGAAAACTTCCAGGTTGGGGAAGGCAGAAATAAGACAGAAATGCTGGGAGATGACATACCCAGAGAGTCACGGGAGCCCCACGTCCCTCTTCCTGGACCTTCCCTACGTGTTTCTTCCCTTTGGCTGTTTCGGAGATGGACTCACTATAGTACATCGGTAATCCTAAGTCCAGTACTGTCTTGAGTTCTGTGAGCCATTCTAGCAAACTGTTGAATGAGAGGGGCCTCAAGGTGGCACTACCTGATTTGTAGTTGGTTGGCCGGAAGCACAGGTCACAGTCTTGACACCTGGCTTTCACTCCAATGGTAAGTGCAACCAGTGAATTGTAGAATATGCAGTTGGTGTCTGGACAGTTGGAATGCCGTTTAATGTGAGGGGGAAACTCACACATTTGGGATAAGAGACATCAAGAACAAACGTTATTTTTTTTCTTTTGAGCTTTCTTCCTTGACTTCTCCCCACCGTCTCTTCCACTAAGTCATTTCTAATGGCATTCACCAATTCCCCCAAAGACTGGTAGTTTCTGTTCCACAAAATAAAATATCCAATAAAAAATTTTCAATGGTTGGTACTCAAAGACTGCTTCTTTAGCAATCGTTACTAAAAGGAGGGTTCAAGAGGCCAGGAATCCAAGGAAGAGTTACAAGTGTGCCAGTGAAGGGCCCACTCAAGTACCCTTGATAGAAATAAGCCGGACAGAGAGAAATCAGCTTTTAAAACCTTTAGTGTGAACTACAGTTGGCTTAGTAGAGGATGCCTAGGTCTCTTTGTTTCAGAACTATCTTTCATAAAGCAATGAGGATGTGTTTGCTACCATGCCCTTTATTGAACTCATGTATAAAGACACATGTAATATTTTCAGAGCAAGAGATAGTGAAAGGAAAATAAATCATATCAACAATATGTTCCAATATGTAATGTGGCAAAGAATAGATCCGCTGATGTCCTCCAAGCAAAGAGTCTATAGAAGAGAGTCTAGTGTCAGAGAAGGCCACCACTCCCTCACCACCAGCCAACTCTCAAAAACCCATCCTGCTGAGAGCAGGGGGCACCTGCCTGGCCTCATTGTTAGGGCAGACCAAAGAGTGTCACAAGTCAGTTCCTACCTCTCTCTCTCTCTCTCATCCACACAAGGAGAGAGAAGGGAATACCTCTTTTTTATTAGACCACACAGGGCACACACCAAGTGTGACAATGATGTCATTCTCTTATTTACCTATAAGGCTGGGACTAAAGGCCACCTTTATACTATATTCTATACTCAGAACAGATTCCAAATGTAACAGTAACACTTTGTTCTCTGAAATCACAAGGCGCTTACCTGAACACAGGCTTTCCCACTAATTACTGCCCCCTAATACCCTGTAGCCACAGGCTTGCTAGGCACAGATGATCTTTGGGATACAAGGGATATTGTCCCATTTTTTATTCACAGCTGCTGCATGATTTTGACTTCTATATTCTTACATCAAGGAAAAATAGATCATAAATTGTCAGGGTTGGTGGCATAGGCCTGCAACCCCAGCACTCTGGGAGGTTGAAGCAGGAAGATAGCAATTTTGAACTCAGCCTTGTCAACTTGGCAAGACCCCGTCTCAAAATCTAAAACGGAAAAATGGCCTGGGGCTGTAAGGACCCGCCAAGTACAAAGGCCCTGGCTTCTTCCCCATGTGCACACACACACATGCACATAGAAAAAGAGATCACAGCAACAGAAAGTGAAACAGTGCTTCCCAAGGGCTGGGAAAAGAGGGGATGGGAAGTAGTGCTTACAGAGATTAAAATTTCAGTTTTACGAGATGAGAAGCATTATGGAGACGGATAATGTGGATGGCTGCAGATACTACAAATGTACTAATACACTGAACTGCTAAGTGTAGTGTTAAGTGTGGTGAAGATGAAGGGGACTGGGTAAGTGGGGACCAGGCACAGGGCCTTCCACAAATATATGTATCTTTTTGTTTTGTTTTTTTGAGACAGGGATTTGATAAGTCACCAAGTTGCCCAGGCTGGACTCAAACTTGCACTCCTCATGTCTCAGCCTCCCAGTGCTGGGATTACAGGCCTGCACCACCATGCCTGGCTTGGGTAAATTTTGATATGTATGTTTTACCACAATTTATAAAAAAAGGAAAGCTGGATATGGCACATCCTGTAATCCTAACCCTCTGGGAAAGCCTTGCAAAATGTCAGGCCAGCCTTGACGACTTAGCAAGACCTTGTCTCATAATTTTATCAGCTGAGGATATAGATTAGTGCATTAAAATTTTTCTTTGAAAAAGGAAGAAGGGCAAGTAGAAATATTTCTTTGTTCAATCTTTAGTAATTTGCCTTCTGGTTTCAATGCATGGCAATGTAAGCTTACTTGCAAATCATCATTTTATTTACTTTGTGGTTTCAAATCTTCTCTGTAACAGTGGTGCTCCCTAGTGACCAGAATCACGGTCTCCTTCGTTCATGTTTAATAAACCCTGGCAGGGGAGAGAATGTAGGAGAAGGAATCAGGGGGAGGGAAAGGAGGATGGGTCCCTGGGGATGGGGAGCAGGAAGGCCAGGCAGGCCTGTAGAGGGGCATGCAGCAGGCGTGCTCTTAGCTGGCACAACGGGAAGATGGGCACTGCTGCAGGTGCACGCTGTGGGTGGTGACAACAGCAGACACAGCGTGGGTGGCTCGTCAAGGTGAGGGCAAGGTCGGGAGAAGGCAGGAGGGGAGTGGCTTCCCTCTGCAAAGTGTTCAGGCACGACTAGTCTCCTGTGCCACCATGTAATCCATGTGGTCTTCCTGCTCCCTCCCTGGGGCCCCCTCAAGCTCTTATTTGCATTTCTCTTAAGAAAAAAACATGAGCGGAAGTTCTTGAACAGATTTGAGATTTTTTAATTGTTATAATTATTAAACATGCTAAAATCACATAGTGGCTATTCCATTTCTGCCCCGGCTCCACAATGGGGCAGGTGGGAATACAGGGTCACTTGGCTCACGGGGCCACTGGGAATGGCTAGAGTTAGAGGCTGGAGGTAGGCAGGCTAGCGAAGCCCCGAGAATCCCTCATGCTGTCATGAAGTACACTTGCTGGCAGTACTGCATGGCTTCAGAGATCTTGCCCAACTTGACTTTTTTTCTTCCCTAACCCTACCCTACACTTAATTTCCCTGCCGATAGCCCCTGGAACTACTTCTGCCTCTGGCCCTAAGATCTTAAGACCAGATCATGAAGGAAAATTGTCCTTGCCTCTACCGGTCCCCACTCTCCCTTCATTGGAACTAAGCTGCTCAGCATGCACTAACGTGGTAAGCTGCTTGCTTTAGGGCTGCCTGGGGGGAAAAGAGGCTCCAGTCCCCACTGTGGCTTCTGTCTTAGGAAGGAGGTTGGAGGTGGTGGTACAGAAGAATCAGAAAGGGGCAGAATGTCACCTGAAATGTGAATGCTGCAGCTGACAGGCAGCGCCCCTGCTGGAGCTCAGGCACTCTTCTCTGAAGGCTTCCCTACCTTCCTACATCCTTGGTGGTCACGGTGGAGGGGCTCTGCTCAACCTCAAAGCCTTTGGTTCTCCGACCCCACAGGGCCAGCCCAGATACGGATCAAAGAGCCTGAGCCCCAAGAGAGACGCGCCCATCCTTAGACTAGCGGCTGCCAACTGTCTTCCTCTTTTCCGCGTTCCTTGTGCCTTGACTGCTGTGATGGCTTGAGCAGGCCAAAGAAAAGAATATATAAAGATTGAATTTGCCTCAGTGGCAGGCTACAGGGACAAAGAGACAAGACACACGGGAGTCAGGGCTGTGAGAGGGGACAGAAGGTAGCAGCGTGAAGGTCAAAGCCGGCCATTCAGGAGCTGGGGTCCTTTTTTCTTTTCTGGAATCGCCGAAACTTGCCCTGAATGGCAAGGGCAGCCTTCTCTGTCTCCGGTGCCGTCAGATCGATGTCAATCTCTTCCTCCTCCTCAGCCTTCTTAGCATTGCCAGCCTTTCCTGGGGACAGTTGGAGACACAATAATGAGTCAACCAGGCCTCAAACACAGTGGTTAAAGTCCATGTTGTTCTGGACTCCTTGGGATCCCATCTTTGCTAGGACCGAATGCCTGACCATTCTTCCAGAAGTTTTTAGCATTTAGGCTGGGAATTAGTTACTGTTACTCCAAGATTTTTTGCTATTCTTGGACCCAATGGCAAATACTCTATCATTGCTTATTCCTAAATTCTACATGTGAGGTCCCAAAGCGTACTTACTGTCCCCAGCTTTTCTCCAATTTCTGATGGAGACAGTAGTTGAGATTACCTAAGGAGTTTCTTCACATCATTGTGCCTGCCTTTCTCAACCACTCCATAGCTTGTTGGTCTGTTAAATCAAACAGGAAATACTCATAGGTGTCTTCTTAGGAAAAAGTGGAGTGAAGCCCATAGATGTAGTCATTCTAGCCTTGCCCTTTGCTCACAGATCCACAGTCTTGTTCCTCTGACACCTGACCTTCAGAGATTCCAGACTTACAACCTTATTTGTGTTTACATCTGTACCGTCGTGGCTCTATAAACTGCCTAGCCCAACCCTACTCACCTTTTTCCTCTGGGCCAGATGCCTGGTTGGTTGTTGGGGATGTTTTAAGCTGGTGAGGGGAAAAAAAATCAGAATATTAGATATTCATGGAAGTATTAAGAAACCATTTCAATGGATACTCAAGTTCTATAACTAGGTAAATTCCTGTAGGTTTTTTTTTTTTTTTTGAGACAGGGTCTCACTCTGTAGTCCAGGCTATTCTTGTTCCTGCACTCACCATGTGAGTAGCCCAGGCTGGCCTCAAACTCATGGCAATCCTCCTGCCTCAGTCTCGTGGGTGCTAGGATTACAGATGTGTACCACCACACCTGGTTTTCCTGTATTTTTTTTTTAGAAGCAAGTCTTAAGATCAGGAACAGGAAAAAAAATTTAAAATCCCTTCAACAAAACTGAGTGTGGCGCTGCACACCTGTAATGCCAGCACTCTAGGATGCTGAAGCAGGATGATCCCAAGTTGGAGCCAAGGGCAGTGATATAGAAAGATCCTGTTTCAAAATAAAAAAAATTCAAAGAGGGCTGGGACACGGGTCTGTGCAAAGGCCCTCGGTTCAATCTCCAGTACCAAAAGACAAACAATACAAATATTTACTTATTCTAGGGAATTCAGAGAGGGCAAAACAAAGGAACAGGGCCTTCATGGAGCTTTTTCTGGTGCACTCTCAGAATAATACACGACATGACTACAAGGCTGGGTGGTGTTAAGTGCGACAGAGAACAGCCAGGGAAGGGAGGTCGTGAGTGCTGGGGTGGGAGCGAGGGAAAGAAGTTTCACCCAGAGTTGTCAGGAAAAACCTCTGAAAGGTGGCAGTGAGGGAGGGCTGAAGGGAATGAGGGAACAAAGGCTGCGGAAGGGCTGGGAAGGGGGTAGAGCATGATTAGCCCATTAGAGAAACAGCAAGGAACTAACAGGGCCGGAATGGGGACAGGGAGACTGAAGGAGGAAAGGTGGGGGGATAATGTCAAAGCTGAATGGGGGGCCGGCAGATTATGCAGGGCCTCAGGAGGTAGGCCTTGGTTGATTAAAGTGAGATTGGAAGCCACCGGAACCCTTCCATTGACACACAAGATGCGTGAGGGAGGAAGCAGAAACCATGTTCGAAGGTTATCAGAACCAAGCAAGAATGATGGCAGCTTGAATCAGCCAAGGTCAGTGGAGGTGGCAAATGGATCCTAGGTATATTTTCAAGGTATGACCAATGTGATTTGTTGGTTGGATAAGTGATACCACGACAAAGAGAGGAGTCCGCGATGACTACAGTATGTTGGTGTGAGGAACTGGAAAAAAAATGGAGATGCCATTTCCTGAGGCAGAGAAGAAAACAGAAGGTGCAGTTTAGGAGGAGGATCAGGAGTTTGCATGCAGATGCAGTGAGATGGCAATTAACTGTCCGAGAGGAGATGTTTATATAAGTAGTGGTATGCTCCAGATGAGTTGAAGTGAAGGATCCAGGCTAGAGACATAGACTAGGGAGTTGTTAACAGACTGCTAGAACTGGGCACGGTGTATGCTTGTAATGTCAGCACTTTGAGAGACTGTGGCAGGAGGATTGTAAGTTGGAGCTCGGCCTGGGCTTAGAGACACTCTGCCTGAAAAAGAAAAAAAAAAGAAAAATATATATATATATAGGAAGAATGATAGAGATGTAGCTCAGAAGGCCCTTGGTTCAATCCCTAATACATGACAGACAGACCATGAGACCAAAAGCACTAAAAGACTGAGTTCAAATACAGAAGAGGATCAACCCCTGGGGGATTCTAGTGGTTAGAATTTCAGCAATGAAGAAAAATCAACAAAGAGAACTGAGAAGTCAAGTAGAAGAGATAACAGTAGTGTAGAAGACAAGAGAGGAAACTGGGGTTGTAGGTAGTTAGGGACACAGGGTCCTCCGGAGACGGAGAGGTTGCTGGAAAACAGGTTTCTAGAATAACTCCTGCCACTTCTAATCACTCCTAAGAACTACTTATTTAAAAGAAAACTACTTAAGGGTGAGCTTCAGCAGCAGCTTAAGAGTGGAGAACCTAGCCATCAGTGTTAGCAACTAAGCTGCTTAGCATAGGACGGCCCTTTACCCAGCAAATAAACCACCATGCCTGGAACTAAGGAAGAGAGAGTGTATGAAAATGAGACCGTGTGGGTAGCCAGAATGTCTCTGACCAGGGCAGAGACTGGATTTTCTTTTGAGTTAACTGGGAAGGTATCAGAGGTTTGCAGACAGAAAAAAAAAAAAAAGCAAGTTCTGATCTGTTTTTTAAAGGACTATCATGACTGATGGGTAGAGAATGAACTATAGGAGGATCTTGTGGCGGTACAACCAAGATGGCGGGTACTTGAACAAAGGTGGCAGCGATGGAAGTTTTAGGAAGTACTCAGCCTTCAGACACGGTCCATGGGAAATAAGCTGGATCTGCTCACTGGTTGACTGATTGATCGATGGAGTTTTTTGTAGTAAGCCCTATGAAAGAGTTTTAAGGGCAGCAGAGGAATTGAATAGCAGTTGGGAGTAAATGTGGGGTCACGGGGGAGTTTTTGTTGAGACGGAAGATTCAGTGTATTTGAATGATGACAGAACTGAGTTGGTAGAAAAGGAAAACTTGATCATGTTGGAGAAAGGAAGTAATTACTGGAGAGAAATCTTGAACACGTAAGAAAAAATGGAGTAGTGTCTAAGTGGAGGGGTTGACTGAGGCCGGAATAGGGATCATCTAGAGCACAGGAACAGAGACACAGGGCAGATGCACACATGCGGCAGGTGTAGCGGGCATGTGTGAAGTTCTCTTCTGATTCTGTTTCCTTACTAAAAGAAGAACAGCTGTCAGCTGATAAGGAAAAGAAGCAAGAAGGTCTAAAGGTCTGAGGGGGAGAACAAATAATCATCTAAGAACACAGATGAGGGCTGGAGTCATAGCACAGTGGTCACATCATTTGACCAGCATGTACAAGGTCCCAGGTTCAATTCTGCAGCACCACATAAAAATTAACCAAGTATGGTGGCACACACCGGTGACTCCAGCACTCAGGAGGAAGGAAGACGATCAATTCAAAGGCCCCTCTGGGCAACTCATCAAGATACTGCCTCAAAATGAAAAAGGAGACCCAAAGCTGGGCATGGTGAGATATACCTGTACTCTTAGAACTAGGGAGGCTGGGGCAGGAGGACTGCTCTGAGTTTGGGGTCAATGTGGGCTACATAGTGAGTTCAGATCTAGCCTGGAATACAGAAATACAGAGTGAGACCCTGTTTCCAGAAAAATAGCAGATCCATCTCTCTCTCTCTCTCTCTCTCTCTCTCTCTATATATATATATATATATATACACACACACACTATATATATATATACATACATATACATATATATACACACACTATATATATACATACATATACATATATATATATATACATATATATATATATACATATATATATATCCACATTTTCATTTAAAAATCTGGAGAACATACATAAAAGTGTTCCTGAAGCCCTACTGAGTTCCTGCTGGTCATTCTTTAGAAGGAAGGATTATTTCCTCCTCCTCTTCCTCCTCCGCCCCTTCTTTGGCAGTGGTCCTAGGGATTGAACTCAGGGCCTATGCACCAATCTTTTTGCCCAGTCCTTTATACATTTTTTTTTTTTTGAGGTGGAGTTTCACTCAGTTATAAACTGCCCGAGCTGAGCTCAAACTTGCAATCCTCCTGCTTGCGCTTCCCAGAGTGCTGGGATTACTGGCATGGGCTACCACACCTCATTCTAGAAGTTGGCTCTGCATATGTGTGTGTGTTACTAGAAATTGAGTCAAGGGCCTATATACTGAGCTACATCCTAAGCACTTTTAAATAAATTTAGGGTGTTGGGACTGGAGGAATGGCTCGGTGGTTAAAGCGCTGGCCTAGCAAGTGCTAAATCAAGCACTAAGTCCCCAAGTTCAATTCCCCAGCACCACATAAGTGGAGCATGGTGGCGCATGCCTGTAATCCTAGCACTCAGGAGATTGAGACAGGAGAATTGCCTTGAGTCCAAGGCCAGCCTGGAATCCATAGTGAGTTCGAGACCAGCCTGGGCCCCAGAGCAACACCCTGTCTCAAAGAAAAAAAAAAAATTAGAGTGTCACTAAGTCCCTAACTATCTGGTCTCAAATTTACAATCTTCCTGCTTCAGCCTCCCAGGCAATTAAATTACGGGCAAGTACCATCATGCCTGGCTAGTACTGTTCCCAAGACTCTTGATAAACTGGCCCAGTTATCACTCTTTGTCTCCTTATAATCCCCTTGTGATCAATTATTTATTTTTGATCAATACCATAGCTCAGTAGGTATAGAAGAGACACCTTCCACTATGGCATATTGTCATCCCAAGGTCAGTGTAATGTTGGTAGTCTGTGCACTATTAGGATGTCAGAGATACATGCATCAAGGGGCAATTTCTACTCCTCGGCAGGCTGAGATGTCCCTTAGCAGTAGAGGGCTTCTCCAGTATTGTGGTTGGGATCTGGAATGTCCCCCAAAAGCCTCATGTATTTGAATATTATTGTCTATGGAACCATGCGCTGTTGGGAGATTAAGGACTAGCTTGGAGGGGTGGATTACAGCATGTAAACTGGATTACAGGCATGTAAACTGGATTACAGGTGTGTAGTGGGGACTTATCACACCTGCCACACCTGGATCTAGGAGGAGCTAATCACTGGGATGAGACCTAGAAGGATACATAAGCTGCTTCCTTCCTTCCTTGGAGGACTAGTCTCAACTTGCCTGGACTAGGCTTTCTGTTTGTGATATCCTGAGAAGCTGTCTTCACCTCTACCTCTGCCATGTACTTTGAACGGACTGTGACCTTCTGAAACTATGAGCTATAACAAACCCTTCCTCCCCCTAAATTTGTGGATGTTGGGTATTGAGTCACAGCACCAAAAAAGTAACTAAGATATCTAGCATGCGTGAGGCCCAACTTTAAATCACCAGTGCACAAAGAAAAAAAAAGATGCAAAATTATAGCCCATAATCTGACTTCAAATCTTTCCCTATTGCCCGCAAATCCTTGACTCTGATCCTCACTTTAACCTCAGTCTGACTCAAGTGCACTTCCTAATCCTTCCATCTTCCCCTCACCCCACGCTCCCACCCTTAATGGAAAATCTGGACCCCGAAGTGGCTGTTTTCTGGACTTTGCTTTGCATATCAGCTGGCTGCGAGAATCTCCCATGTAGGAATATGTGGCAGGCCTGAACCACAGGACGACCACTCTCCCTCGGACCTGCCAGCTGACCCCGCTCCTTTCCTGAGCCTGTCCCTGACTCTGGTATGCAGCAATGCCCTGGCCACCATCTGACTCCCTAGGGCTTCCAGCTCCATTTGAGTTAAACTTATGATAGGTCATGATCTAAGAGCCAGAGTCTCTCCTGGGGAGGCCCGAAGATGCTGAGAGGAGAAGCAAAGCCCTATCACTCACGCGACCCCGCGAGCCCTCCCTCAAAACCTGTGTGTTAAAGCTTCTACCTCTTGCCCCTCCCCCTCCACTTTCTCAAGCCAGTTCTCAAAATAGCCACCGTGGACACTGGATTTCTGGATTTCATTGTTTGTGATTTGCTGAACTTGGGGCAGGGACAATTAGGTCCCACGTTGCTGACTCCCATTCTCTCAGTGGGACTCAGTCCTTCACGGGACTCTGACTTCTACCTCAGCTCTCCTGCTCACTTTCCAGACCTTTTTCATGAATTGAGGTCCTCCGGTATGCTTGCCACAAGCCACCGGACTAACCATACTGCGTGTAAGCCAAGGAGGCCCAGAGGCCCACTCAGGGTAAACCAGAAACCACATCCTCTATAGAGCAACTCCTATAAAAACCCGCTCGGCCAGAGGAGCGGAGGAGGAGCGGTGCTGACTCGCCAGACCTCCAACGGGTTGGCCACTCTCAGCCTCTCTTCTCAGGCAGGGAAGGGCTGCGAACCTCTTGGGTGCTGTAGTGCTTCCTTCACAACTACACTTTACTGACCAGAAATAAAAACGGTAAAACGGTTCAGCAAAACCTCCTTCTAGGATCCAACTGGGGAAAGTGGAAGAAACCAAGGATCTCAGAATGGGACTTACCTGATTTTATTAATAATTTTATTAATTTCTTCTACATATCAAATCCTATATGCCAGTCGCATTTCTACACATTTTAAAAATACAATGGGAAGGGAAAGTAAAGATGATGAGGATGCGATATACACATGCTCCAAGTCCCCAAGCTGGATGCAACTGTTACGTATTCACAAACACGTAGTAATAAAAATAATAATTAGGGAAGGGAACATACTAGCATGTTGAATCATCTTACAACCCTATAAAATACATAATGTTAGTCTCACATTACAGATCAGGAAACTGAGGTCAAGAGAGGTTAGTTTTCTTGCCTAAGGTTATGGAGCTAAGAAGTCACAACAGCAGAGTCTGGAGCCAGGCAGCCAGGCGCTGGAGTCACCGCTCCCGGACACGCTGCTGTGCTACCCGTGAACCCCCAACGACAGCACAGGTGTGTGTGCTGACTTGAGGAGGATGCCCAGCGGGCATGGCCTGAGTGTAGGTTCAACACAGCAGGGCACTCCCAGGAAGGCAGCCCAATCCATGGCCCACACTCTCAGTCCAAGATCTCCAATGCTTTTTCTTTTTTTGAGCCAGGGTCTTGCTCTGTAGCCCCAGCTGGCCTTGGACTCATGGCAAACCTTCTGCCTCAGCCTCCCGAGTGCTGGGACTACAAGCTTGCGCCGTTAACACCCACCTTATGTGGTGTGGGGGAATCAGACTCAGGGCTATGTGCTTGCTCGGCAAGGGCTCTTTAGTCGCTGTGCCATTCCTCCAGCCCCTCCCCAACACTTTCTGTACATTCCACGGGGCACCTGGGGATCAGGCTCCTGTCCTCCCATTATGAAGCCATATTGCATGACACGTGGGAACATGATGCCAGACCACAGCAGCTGACGCAGATTCCTGCTCTGCTCATTGCTCTACGCCCTCGGAGTCTAGCTTTCCTCCCCACGCTTATCTCTGAGCCTCCTGACACACAGCAAGTGGCCCTGCTCCCCACTCCCAGGGCCAGATCTCAGCCCTTCAGAACTGAGAATTCCAAGCGAAGGATCATCTCCCTGGCTTCCATTTCGCATGGCTTCCTCGCTTATATTCAAGCCTATTATTCCAAGTTTCTAGGGAGCCTGGAGCTTGGCTCAGTTCAGCCTCACTGCTAACACAGGACTTAATGGTTCTCATTTCTCCATACATACCAAATTCTAATTAGCAACCGTGAGCCCAGCAGCTCTTACCTTCCCCGAGAGGGTCACAGTCTCTCCTGGCTTACTTCCCTACATCCCTTTTCTCCTCACCCGTGGGCCTGAGGTACAACAATGTTCCGTTCCCTCATCTTGGCACTGGCTGCCAATACCCCAGGAGTCCTCTTTGGCTCTTGGGTTTCCCTAGTGGCTCCAGGCTGCAGACTCTTCCTTCTCATGAGGAAGGAGAAAAGAGAAACCTGCTGGCATAGCTTAAGGTTCTTTCGCTTTTCCTAGTAGTGGAGATTGAGCCACTCAAGGAGCCTTGAGCTAGTTCTCCACCCCTTTTAGTTTTACAATGAGACAGGGCCTCACTGAGTTGTCCAGGCTGGAGTTAAACTTGCTTTACTCCTTCTTCAGCCTCCCAAGTAGCTGAGATCACTGGTGTGACCATTGCAGAGATTATGTCAATTTGAGGCAGTTAGGAACCAGCCTGGATCAGACTGTGAGTGATTTGTGGGCCAGTGAATGAGGGAAGAACATCCACCCAGATGGGGGAGGCCCAACTGGGAACTCAAACCATATAAAAGGGAGGAAGAAGAAAGATTGTTACAGCTTTTCCCCTGTTGAGAGACTGGATTTGACTTTCTGTGTGTGATGTCGCGAGGAGCTGCCTCCACCTCTGCCATGTACTTCCACTGATGCTGGCCACCCCTGAGTGGACCATGACCTTCTGAAATGGTGGGCAAAAATCAACCTTTCCTCCCCTAAATTCATGGATGTTGGGTATTAAGTCACAGCAATGAAAAAGTAACTAAGACAACAGGGTGCACCAGGGTGCACCAGTCTGTTTCTTTAAGACGTTGACTGCAGACATAGCAACATCTTCTCTCTCCTTGGTACTTCCCCTGAGACCATCAACCTTTTTTTATTCCCTCCCACTTCCAGCAAAGGGAAGCACCATAATACACTTGCCCACCTATGTCCTCCCGTTGAAATGCTAGAAGTTCTCAAGGTTAGGACAAGCAGCCCTTTCCATTCTCTCTTCCTAGGTGACCTTAACTGCACCTGTTACTTTAGTTATCATGTACAGCAGCACTGGCAGATAAGACAGGTTGAGAAGGCAGGCATGGGGGCTCTGCCCAAAATCCAGCATTTGGCAGGCTGAGGCAGGACGATCATCATTTGAGACTAGACTGGACATCATAATGAGACGCAAAAAACAAAAGAAACAAAGCCTGTGTTATAATCTCAATATTCAAGAGGTGAGGCAGGATTGTTGTGCATTTGAGGCCAGCCTGGGCTACATAGTGAGCTCAGGACTAGCCTGAATTATAGAGTAAGACCTTATCTCAAAAGAGAAAACAAACAAACAAACAAACAAAAAACCCCAGAGAGTAGCAAACTAGAGTTCACAGGTCAAACCTGGTCTTCAGCCTGCTTTTGTAAATAAAGTTTTACTGGAACACAGCCATACCCACTGTTTGACACATTACCTGTGGCTGCCTCAGTATCACACAGCGGAGTTGAGGCTATAATGTCCACAAAGCCAAGAACATTTCCTATAGGGACCATTACATAAAAATAGCTGGCAGACCCCTTAAGTATAGCTTTTTACGATAATAGAAACATTTCACTGGGCACAGTGATGTATACCTGTAATCCCAGCACTCTGAGGCTCAGACAAGAGGATTCCAAGTTCAATCCCAGGCCGGGAAACATAGTGAGACCATGTCTTTAAAAAAATTAAAAATTTTTTTAAAAGACTAGGAATGTAGGTCAGTGGGAAAGCCCTGGGTTTCATTCCCAGTCGTGAAGAAAAAAGAAAAAACTTTTATACCTGTGCTATTATGGTATCCAGAGAGATACCATAATTGCAAGTGGTGTGTGTACTTTGAAATGTGGCTAGCAAACCTGAGGAATAACATTTATTATTATTTTGTGGCCCTGGGAATTGAGCCCAAGGCCTTCACACTAAGCTATATCCCCAGCCCATTCTTAATTTTTTATTTTGAGACAGAGTCTTACCAAGTTGGTGAGACTGGCTTTGAACTTATAATCCTCCTGCCTCTGCACCCTGGAGCACTGGGTAGACTACAGGCCTGCGCCATGGCGCCTGGCTTCAAGCAACCCAAATCTTGTTCATGGCCAGTACTCCACGGACATTGTCTATATGAACTAATATTTTCTCAGGCTTCGAGTTCCTGGGAGTAGCATGACAGTATACTGAGTAGAATCACACCAATCAGAGCTCGTACCCCGACTCTGTACGGGCTAATTGTTCAAATCCCAGCTCTACTGCTCCTGGCTGTGGGACACTGAGTTAATTACTAGGCCTTGCTGTGCTAAGATGGTCCATCTGCAGAAGAGAGATGCTACATATCTTAAAAGGTAAAAAGAACTAGAGAAAATGTGCACAAAGTATGTAGCACAAATTAAGTAGTCATTATTATTCTGAAATAATATAATATAGTCCTGAAGTGAATATAACAGGTCTAGATCAAGCTCCTGGAAGATTGCACAGGCAAAACACTGGAATCAAAGAGTAGAATTACCACAGAGTAGACCTTCACTGAGAGGAGCTGAAGAGAGTAATACCAGGGGCTGCTCTCAGAACCCTTGGGCTTACGCTCCTCCAAAAGACTGTCACAAATGACCTGCTTTTACTCTAAACTAATCCTGGAAATAACAATCTCCCTGCCTTCCAAATGTCTGTCCCCACAATGCTGAGAATAGTCTTCAACCTCTGGTAACTCTTAGACTCTGAGTCTCTCTCTGTCTCTTTCTCTCCCCACCCGCCACAGTTATAAAAGACAGAAGGAAATTAGTGCTTAGGAGCAAATAAATCACATCTCCCTGATCAAGTGCTTTCGTCCTCCTCAGTGTCACAGGGATGCTTGTGTGGGTCTGGTCCTTGCCTCAACGATGATTCTGCCTTGGCAAATGACCTAAAGACAGTCGAAGTGTTAGGAACTCAGCTGGCACCCCATTGCCACTCCTGGGGACTGTGTGCCCCGCCTCACCCTGCTCCCTTCTCTCACCAGTTCCTATCTTTCTTTGTGGCTTTCCTCTTTAATATTGTTACCACAGCAACCATTGTCACCGGTGGAGGGGAAGAAAGTGTCATGCTCGGCTTTGAACCAGTTAGAATTAGTCTTGGGAAGGGGAAACTATTTAGGTTTCCGCAGACTCTTCAAACCCCTGGGCTCTTTAAAGACGGCTTGCAGGTGTTTTAGAGAGCCATTCACACGACCAAGGATCATGGCTGCATTGTACCTGAGCCCACCATACGTGCACTGGCAGGCTAGAGCTTGGCTGCTGTGCAAATGAAAACGCGTGCTAAACACATTTTAGTACTGTGAGCCACTTCGTTTACATGAACAGGCACAGGTACTCCAATGTTGTCCTACAGCCCAGGGCAGAGAGCTTCAGTCTTAAAATTTCTAAATATGGGGCTGGAGGAATGGCTTGGCAGTTAAAATGCTTGCCTAGCAAGCGATACGTCAAGCGTTACATACCCAAGTTCGAATCCCTAGCACCAAATAAGCCAGGTGTGGTGGTGCGCACCTGTAATCCCAGCACTCAGCAGGCTGAGAGGAGAATTCCCATGAGTCCCAGGCCAGCCTGTGCTACAGAGTGAGACCCTGTCTCAAAAAAAAAAAAAAAACTAAATATGAGCCTTTAAGAGGCCCCTTTTGAGCCTCTGTATTGACATTAATCCTAGGTTTCATAAGCTCCCTGCTTACTCCAGAAGTGCAGAAGCAAAGGGGAACAGGAGTTAAAGAGGCTTCCCAGCGGTGACAGAGCCGTGGCCCCTCCTACTCCTAAGGGACTCTTCTCTCCTCGCCATGGTCCCCTCCAATGTTAAACGAAGGTCACTGCTAAAGGACCACGTAGAGACCTCTGGGATTCCCTGGTGCCCTGCACTATCCTGGGCTGCTGTTTTTGGAGCATGGTTGGAACTGTGACAATTGTTGCACTGCAGCAACCAGCTGCAGTCCTGATACAGCTTCGGGAAGACTTGCTCAAGGTCACCCTCAAGATAACAGGAAAGGAAAAGAGAAAAAACTAGGTTCTACACACACGCATTCTTCTGATACACGCAATATGATCTAGACACCCTGGGTCTCAGATGCCTCCCAAGACATCAAGAGAACCTCCAAAGCCCTGACTCCCAAGCCCCCCAGTGTCTCTCTCCCTAAGCCACCAATCCCCCCACCCCCAAGCCATTCCTGGAATAGCAGCACCCCGCAGCACCCCCCTCCGGAGTCGCAGGCAGAATTCCTTGCCCGTGCCAGTGCCTGGTATGCAGTGAGTCAACAACCCGGCCCTTTCCCCCCAGCACGGGCTGCCACACTTTAATGAGCGGTTATTTGTGGTACTGTGCACAGAGCTTGGAGCTGAGCCTTTCCCAACAGTGGGGGGCAGGGGGCTGGGAGAGAAGGCAGCACCAAAGCGCCTTTATTACTATAATCGTCAGTGTGCATCCCACCCATGGTGTTAAGGGCCTAAAATAACCACATGGATCCCCCCACAGGCTGCAAAGCAAACACTCAGCTGGAGGGCTTCACGTGGGAGGGAAGCAGCACCAAGGACAACAGCAGGGTAGGCGGCACCTCTTTCCCCCTGGTGGTGGGTGGGGAGTCCAGGTGGTCCAGCGGAAGGGAAAGCAGATCAGGCTTCACGGAGACTGGCCGGCGAGACAACGTGCCAAGGTCCAGCTGCTAGGGTTTTGTCTGCAGTCAAATCTTGAAGGGGTGCAGAATCTTGCAAAAAGTGGTTTTGTGTTGTGGTTTTTGATTTTTGGACTTTAGTTTTGGTTTTGTTATGTTTTGTTTTTGCAGTGCTGGAAATTGAATCTAGAGTCTTTGCCCTGAGCTACACATCCAGCCTTTTCTATTTTGAGATGGGGTCATGCTAAGTGGCCCAGGCTTGGCCAAATTTGTGATCCTTCTGCCTCAACCTCCCAGAGTTCTGGGATGATAGGTGGGAACCACCACAGCCAGCTCAAAAAGTGGTTTTAAATGTGCTTCAAACTTAGCTTAGTTTTGCAGCTAAAATAATTCCAGGGGCAAGTCAAGCCTTCCACAACATCAGGTCTTTAGAAAATTATGCACTCTGAACGGTGGAACCCCAACAGTTGTTCATCATTTACCTTGGCAATCTAATGCATTCTTTTTTCCTCCCTGTCTGTCCCCTCCTGAAGCCTTTGCACTACTCACTCAAAAGCCAATTGGCCAGATGAAGAAAAACCAAACCTCCAGAGTCCATTTGGTCATGAGACATACCAATATGACCGCTTTTCTGAACTAGACCCTCCAAGTTCAATAGTTGAGAGGGCTGGGAGTGGAGTTCAGGGGGGTGCTTGCCTAGCATGTGCAAGATGCAGGGTTCATCCCAGTATCCTCCCCCTCCAAAGAAAAAAAAGAGTTCATACAACTACTTTCATAGTAATATGCTGGATGTCAGGAAGAAAGCCTTTCCCACTTGTCACTGATACTCTACAGGTAGGAAGTTAGAGATGGATGGACATTAGAAAATCAAAAAACTGAAAAGTGGGCCTCAAGGATTCCTCTTGCATCATTCCTTCCCACTTACTCACATCGCTTGAACATACTCAATACCTCCATTTTGTGGGATTTTTGTTGGTGCTGTTATTTTTGTCATACTGGAGTTTAACCTAGGGCCTCAAGCATGCAAGGCAAATACTCTACCCCTAAGCTACATCCTCAGCCCCTCAAAGCACCCATTTTTAAGGCCACTAGTCATCTGTAGAATGGCTGATACTTGCCCTGCCTAGGATTCCACCAAAATGTGCTGTCTTAGTTACTTTCTCATTGCTGTCACTCAATACCTGACATCCACAACTTAGGGAGGAAAGATTTATTGTAGCTCACAGTTTCAGAAGGTCACAGTCCATTCACAGGTGGGTGGCTGGAAAATGATAGAAGCACACAGTAGGGATGGAGTGGGGCCAGGGCCAGAGCTCCAGTGGCAGAGATCCTCACAACACAGTGAGAGTGAGAGAGAGAGAGAGAGAGAGAGAGAGAGAGAGCACACGAGCGCGAGCACCTGGGAGGAGGGGCAAAACCAGCACACACCCCTCCTGGCCAAGCCTACTGTCCCAACCCTATACAGTATCCATAGTAACATGAGGATTTGGGGGGACACTTCAGATCCAAACCACGACACATACCCTACGGATAAATATTATCCCATGTGTGTCTTTCGTCTCTTTTTATATCACACTACTTATATTTCTTATACAAAGTATCTGTAATGTATTCATTAAAATTTGCATGTCAATTAAATTATTTATATCCGTTGAGTGACAAGTTAAAGGGGTCCTAAGGAAAGTTCATTTTTCCCTTAGGCAAGTTGTTTTTGGGAGAGGATGAGAGGTCAGCAGTTCTATGCCTTAATCTTGGTTCTCGTGCTGGGTAAACTTAGATAAGTTTGGGCCTCTTGGAAAATGAGAAGATTGAACCAGGAGATCTTTAGGGCTCTTTAACAAATCTAAAATTAGATCACTAAAATGTTTTGCTATTTGGTTTGAGGTTATCTTGATGAATGATATATCTGACTTTCTAAGTTTATTTTTTTCCATGATAAAATAGGCTTGTGAAAGACTATTTGGACATTTAGAAAAGTAGAAAGAACACAATAAGGAGGCATTCACAGAACCACCACCTTAAGGGGACAATTACTAATCTATCTCTGTTCTCTCACCAGCAACTCAATCTCCCTCCCAATCTCCCTCACTTCCATTAAGACCCTCCACAAATAGACATGAAGGATGCATTAGGTTTGTGCATTTGGACTCCAGCCATGTTACTTATGCCTGCCCCATAGTGGCTTAACATTTTTTTCTGAAGACAGGATCTTACTTTGTAGTCCAAGCTAGTTCTAAACTCACTATGGAGCCCAGCTGACCTCAATTTCACAGCAATTCTCCTGCTTCAGCCTCCTGAGCACTGGGAATACAGGTGTGCACCACCATACCCTGATTACATGGTGCTGGGGAATCACCAGGGGCTCCCCAGACAAGTGTGTTAACATCTGAGCTACACCCCAGCCCAAGGCTTAGCATTCTAAGAGGCAATTAATCACAGCTGCCACTTGGAAGCATCATCTATAATCTCAGGTCACAGGATGATGACACAATCATCCACTTTTTACCAACCAGAAGCTCCTACTGAAACAGCTAAGCCAGCAACCTAAATGAGTGACCAAGAAAGGACGAGCAAGCTTGAGAACCAAGTTTTGGTTTACCTACTTGGAAGACAGATGTTTCCAGGGATAGAAGGCATTCCCACAAGTACTTATCTCTTTTATGTCTTAAGTCCAATAGAGCCATGGTAATAATCATCATTTTTTAAAAACTCAATGAGAGAAAGACACTTGGATTTGCTCTGGGTCCCTTCCAGATTCCTTAACAACAGACTCATAAAACAGAATTGTACCATTCTGTCTAAACTTCCATTGTGGGAAAGGTCGGATACACAGACAGGTGTGCACAGGAAAGAGACTATGATCCCCGAAGTGTGGCCTTCCATCCCTGCTGTAGAAGATATTAATAAAGAGGAAGCACCAATTTTAAGCTCTCTCCTAACAACCTAGTCGATCTGTTCCTTGCTGGGGTTTTTGCCAGCCAAAGCACAAGACAGTCGCCAGGAGGTCTATCACCAGAAATCCAAGACTCCTAATTTCAGCAGAACAACTGCTGGACCAACAGATTCTTCCAGCTGGATTCCTCAAAGATGAAAAATGTAACAGGATCACAGAAGAACCCGCAATTCTGCTTTAAGCAGCCAGCTACTCTGCATGGAAGAGATTACAGGAAAGAGCCCTTGGAGGCCGAGCGGCTCCGCTCCCGTCTTCACTGAAGGCAGGAGAAAGTTATTCATCTACAGGAGACCGAGTGTGATTCACAGCAATCAGACCTGCCTGCAGCTGTGAATGTAGACAAGCTGGAGATGCGTCCCCGCAGCGACTCTGCGCACGAGCATGCACAACCGCTCACAAGGAAAAACTCTGCTGCAGTACTGAGTGACAGATGGCAAAGAGCCACCAGGACTAAGCGGGGCTACATCCTCCCCTGAGGCCCCACCAGTACCCTGGTCCTATTAGTTGCTCTGGCTCTGGAGGCTCATCCCCAGTTTTTGTTCTTCAGCTGACGTGGGAATCTCTGAAAGGAACCCAAATCCTCTCGTTTCTTGCAGTTTCTCTGAAGCCAGAAAAGAACCAGGAGGGGGAGGTGAACCTTACATAAGATTCAGGGTACCCGGACTTTCCTAGCCCAGGTACCTCAGCCTTAAAGAGGAGACTCATGGGGCTGAGCTGAGGAAATGAAGCGGCGCGAGCCTCCCTCGGGCTCCCGGCAACATTTCCGCTTTTCATCATTGTTTCTACAAGAGGAAGAAAACAAGCTGGAGCTTGCCCTCGAGGGAAGCACTGAGCGGGGGGATCTGGTTCCGAGCCACCTGGTCCCTGTGTGCACCCAGGTGGCTGCATCTGGGTATTATGAGCGCTCATCCCTGGCGCCAGGCTCCGCTCTGTAGTAGGAGGCAGTTTCATCAGCTAAATTGGTAGTTAGACCCACTTGTCCTGACAGCTGAGTTCAACCCCATCCAAGGATCCTGCCCTCATCCCTTTGCTGAGCCCCACTGAGCTCGTCAGGTTCAGCTGCGGTGCGGAAGGGCCCCAAGACTTGACGTCCCCAACACTGTTTTCCTTACCATGAAAGAGCTTTCTCCCTCCATCAAGAACTACTCCAAACGCAGTTCCTGCAGTGTGTCCTACAGAGCAGCTGGGCACGTCTCAAAAGCACAGGCTAACCACAAATCTTCATGTTGCATAGCAATCGGACGAAGTCCCAGGGGGTGGCTTGGGTTAAAATGCTCAGATTTAGAAACACTGGGGAGGAGTAAGTAGTTTGAAGCTTAGACCTCAGCGAAAAGAGGGCAAAGAAAACCTCTCTTTTCATATTAGAGCTGAAAAAAGCAAGGGGAGAGATGTTTGATCTTTTTTTTCTGAAAGACTTCCATGGTCACAGTCACAAACAGCTGAGGGACTGGAAGTCCCTTTTTTTCCCCTGCAGACCCCAAGACTGACCCCAAGAAGTTTCCAGGATAAACTTAGTGAACATGGCAACCCAGGCAACCTGGCAGGTGCCAGTAACTGGCTCCCCAGATGACAACTTCTGGGGGGAGCCAGAACTCGTAGTGAAAATTTTCATCCTTAGTATCTTAATTGGGACCCAACCTCCAAGGTCTTTCACTTGAGGATTCTTACACCAGTTTTTAGTGATACTCTGGAAAAATACACACATGTGCGCACACGGAAATGCCAGCTGGCAGATTGAGTGCCTACTCTGAGTCTGGTACTGTACAAAGTGCTTTGCACACATGGCTTAATCTCATTTAATCATTATGGACATTCAATGATATACCCATTTTACAGGTCCAAAGACTAAGGGTAGAAAGTTTTTAATTTACCTCTGGCCGCATAGCTAGGAAGTAGCTGAGCTCGGGTGTGGCACGAAGCTGAGAATCTGGACTAAACACAAGGGCCCGTGTACCCGGAGAGGGACTGTGGGAGACGAGCCTGGGGGGCCCATCCAGGCCGACTTCCGTCCCTCTTTTTCAGGATACCCGCTTGGATGTGAGATTGCACACGCGATCAATAGGGGAAGTCTTCCCAAAGTCCAAGTCGCTGTCTACCATGGACAGTGCAGAGTAAGTCAGGATCGGCCTGGCTGCAACGGATCCGGCCAAGCCCGACGAAGATTTAGGTAAAACGAGCACTTTAAACCACCGAGGGCTACTCTGTCAGGGCACGCCACCCCCGGACGGCCGCTGGACCTGCCTCCGCAGGAGGGGTACTTTCTGAATATCGGAAATGGTCCCTCCAAAGTTCCTGACTGAACGGGCAGAGGATGCCACCTTCCCAAATGAGGAAAAGTGGCCACCCCTGGGGACCAGGACGGAGCTCCTGCGGGCGGCTACCCAGGCCACGCCAGAGCAACAGACCCGCGAGGCCGAGCGACAGGATCTCAGAGCAGTGAGCACAAGACAGCCCCCCGACACACACACAGCCGATATCAGCGCCCCCAAAAGCACCATTCACAGTTGGGAGACCCAACGCGCCCCCTTTTCTAATGGCCTCGCGGCGCCCGAAGCTGGGAGCTTCCGCAGAGGGGCAGTGGACGCGCTCCGGAGTCCCCGAGGGACCGCGCTGTGCCCCGCGTCCCCGGACCCCGAGCCGCAGCCTGCGCCCCCCGCACCCCCAGACCAGCGCGCTGGCCGCGTCGCTCACCTCGCTCATCGCCGCGGCGGACGGCGCGCCGGGTGCCGCACGCACAGGTGGGGCGCAGGATCCCGAGCGAGGGCTCGGCCGGCCGGGGAGAGTGCGCGCTGGGTCCCGCCGCGTTCGGCCCGCGCCGCTGTCCGGCCGCTGTGGTCTGCGCCGGGATCCCCGCGGAGTCCCCACCAGCCCGTCCGGTCCGGGCAGCTCGCGCGCCTCCGCCGGCCCCGCCTTTTATAGTCAGCCCCGGTTGCCTCCCCAGCCTGACCAATCGCTCACCTTCTGCCGCAGAGTGACGGCCGGTCGTGGCCAATCGCGGCAGGCCTGGAGGTCTGCTGCATTTCCAAACTAGGGTACGACGGCAAGCGGGAAGGCGGGCGACCCCGTCGAGGGATGAGAGGACAGAAAATGAAGCGGGGAGAGCGAAAGAAGGAAAGGGAGGAAGAAGCAGGGCGCGAAGGAGGAGAGAGGGAAGAAAGGCGCCGGGCATCTGAGAAGGAAGGGCGGGGCGGAAGTCGGGAGAGCGCGGAAAGCGGGAACCGGCAGGCGACCGGCGGGAGGGAGGGAGACGGTTTGTTCTTCCAAGCGCAAGTTCTTCAGTTCGATTCCCCAGCACCACCCAAGCCAGTCATGGTGGCCCACGCCTGTAATCCCAGCACTTGAGAGGCTGAGACAGGGAAATTGCCGTGAGTCCAAGGCCAGCCTGGGCCATGTAGTGAGTTCAGGAGAAGCTTGGGCTACAGAGCAAGACCCTATCTCAAAAAAAAAAAAAAAAAAAAAAAAAAAAATCCTCGGAAGCCAAAGATGCAGTCCCCTGCCTCTCACGTGAGAGTTGCACCAGGCCAGCCCCAGCAGCTCAGTCTCCATCTGCAATTGGCCCACCTGCTGCTGCACCCGGCCAGGTAGCCCAATGCAGCTCCTGCAGTGGGGGAGGCCATGGGCGCTCTCAGGTACACACTGGGCCAGGCCATCCCTGGGGGCTTCTGTGGGGGAGGTGACGCTGAGCCCTCAAGCCCAACATCGCCTACCAGGAGCCTCAGGGACACCAGCAGCAAGGCAGTGGCTCTTGCTCTTTTGAGATAAAGCAGTTTTCAGAGTGTGCCCAGCACCAACCTGATGCTAAAACCTGTGAGGCTTCCATTAGGTGCTGGAACAACACAGAGTGGCAAATAGCCTGTGGTGATCGGGAAGCTCGGATTGAAGGACTGGGAGACCAGCTATGACCATGTGAAAATGGACCTAGTAATGAAAGTGGAAATTTACCCTCCTTTTAGTAGATTCATTGCTTCCGAGTGACAATGAAAGAGGATGTTCTGCATATACATACATATATATATATATTTTTTCCTGGCTATATAAGTTTGCTGAAATGGTACAGAATTTTGGGCACATGTATGCCTCCTTAAACCAGCTGTTTTGAGAGCTGGAGGAATGGGTCAGTGGTTAAAGCACTTGCCTTGCAAGCACTTAGTCAACGCTAAGTACCCAGGTTCAGTTCCCTAGCACCACATAAGCCTGGTTTGGTGGCATGCACCTGTAATCCCAGCACTCGGAAGGTTGAGACAGGAGAATTGCCGTGAGTCCATAGCCAGTCTGGGCTCTATAGTGAGTTCAAGACCAGCCTGGGCTACAGAGTGAGACCCTGTTTCAAAAAAGAAAAAACAAAACAAAACAAAACAAAAACAACCAAACAAAAAAAGTAAGATGTTGTGATGTTACTACATTTGAGTTCAATAGAATAAAGTGGTTTTATTCCAAAAAGAAAAAGAAGATCCTTTAAATTTTCTTGCCTATGATACTTGTGGGCATTGTAAAATCTTTTACTTGTAGGTTCAGCCAACCTAAGCTGAATGCTTTTAGCTTTAGCAGTTATACTTTTTTTTTTTTTTTTGGACACAGGGTCTCATTCTATAGTCCAGGTCTGTAGTCTGTGGTCCTGAGGTCATTATGGAGCCAGGCTGGCCTTGAACTCACAGCAATCCTCCTACCTCAGCCTCCCTTGTGCTGGGATTACAGGCATGTGCCACCACACCAAGTTTACATGGCACTGAGTAATCATACTGTCCCCAGTCACCTGTTGTACCCTTCTGATGGGACCTTTCCTGGCCTTCTTTTCTAACCCTCACGAATGGCAACTTGTCTCAGCCAGCCACCGCTGATCTCAATAGCCACATTTAGGTAACTCTTCCCATCACTCTGCTCCACCTGGACCCACTGTTCTTTCCCATTTTCTCTGAGAGGTTGGAAACTGAGAGATGGAAAAAAGACAACCTCTTTTCCCTTTCCTACCTGAGATCCTCAGGCTCCACTTGCAAGCAGGAATCCTGTTGCCTGAGTTACTCAGTTTAACTCCTACTCACTCAGGGCAGGTACTCCTCTGGCTTCTCCCACCTTTTTAATGAAAAGCTAATTAGCTTTTAAAAGACTATCTTTAGTGAAACAGACCTCCCCAAAGTTCTAAAGCAGTTATTAAAAGATTATAAAGAGAATTCAAGATCCTAGACCAGGAATCAGCCAGCTTTTCCTGTAACAGCTAAATGATAAATATTTTAGGCCTTCCAATCCATATCTGCCCCATCTATGGTTACTCAAGCTGGCACTGAGAGCTTGCAAGCAGCCATCTACAAGCTGCTAACAAATAGTGCAGGCTGTATTCTATTAAAACTTTATTTGTGGGCAGTGAAGTCTGAATTTCAACTAAGTTTCATGTGTTATGAAACATCCCTCTTTTAAAAATTTAATATAAAACCATTCTTAGCTCGCAGGCAGCGGGCTAGATTTAACTCCTCGGTCATAGATTGCCAGTTTCTGCCACAGATGATTAAATGTCGAAGTATGCAAAAATAGCAAATCGCATGATGATAAATAATAGGTCAAAGAAGAAAGCCATTATCTAGGACCCAACAAGTCAAAAGCTTCCTGGGAAAGTAAGATTTAGCTTCAGCCTTAAAGAAAAAATAAACAAATGGAGGAAAGGAGAAAAGAAAAGAAATTTCTCTGATCTTTGGATAACAAGAGAAACATAATGAATGAAGATGTAAAATTATATCTGAGAAGGCACAGGAAAAGCGGGAAGCCCTGTAAGCAGAATGAGAAATTTAAACTGAGCCAGGCATGGGGGATGCAAGCCTATAGTGCCAGCTACTTAGGAGGCTGAGGCAGAAATAGTACAAGGTCACTGCCAGCTTGGGGAACTTAGTGAGACACTGTCTCAAAATTTTAAAAAGGGGGGGTGGGGGGGGGGTCAGCAGGGCCTGGTGGCACAGGTCTATGATCCTAGCACCCTAGTGGGGGTGAGGCAGAAAGATCAGTAGTTTGAGCCCAGCCTGGGCAACGTAGTGTCTTAGTGAGAGATCCTATCTCAAAATCAAAAATAGGGGCTGGAGGAATGGCTCAGTGGTTAAAGCACTTGCCTAGCAAGCACTAAATCAAGTGCTAAATACCTGAGTTTGATTCCCCAGCACCACAAGCTGGGCGTGGTGGCCCATGCCTGTAATCCCAGCACTAGGGAGGCTGAGGCAGGAGGACTGCTGTAAGTCCAAGGCCAGCCTGGGCTCCATAGTGAGTTCAGGACCAGCCCAGGCTACAGAGCGAGGCAAAATTATTAAATAAATAATAAAAATGGGTTGGGGACATAGCTCGGTGTGAAGACTCTGAGCTTGATTCCTCAGGACCATAAAAAAAAAATAGGGCTGGGGGAAAGGCCTGGGCTGGAGATATAGCTCAAAGGTAGAATTATCACCACCAATAGTAATTACACTTGGTGACTGGAAGGATTTAGGGGAAGATTCAAAGAGACTCTTGGAATTCAAAAACAGGAAGTTGGAAAAATTTTCTACTCATTCATTGACCATTAGGCACACATCACGACCAAAACTAAGGTGGGCATGATGACAGAGAAAGCCATGCAACCTTAGCGGAGAGGAGAGGCGGCCATGTGAACAGAGGCGTGTGATGTTATGGGCTCTGTGATAGAAGTTTTGGCAAGTGCAGTGTGAATCCAGAGAAAAGAATACAGTGAAATTTAACTTGAAGAAGCATCAGAAATAACTACTAAGAATAGCAAGATCCCAGGGGACTAGAATTGCAGATTTTGGAAACATTCACATCCTAAGAAAAAGATAAATAAAATAACGCTTGCACAGGTACTCTGTAAGCTGGGGTGTTGAGATGTTAGCTTCTTTTAACCTTTTCACTGGAGCTTTGTGAGTAGAGGAACTATCAAGGAAGAACAGAAAAGAAGGGTAGCAAGAGTGAGAGCGAGGCTCGGGACAGGAGAACCCAGAGGCTTGGGGAAAGAAAAATCCTTAGAGGAGAAAGAAAAAAGTTATTGGAATATGGTAGAAAGGCCGGGGGGATCGCTTATTGGCAGAATGCTTGCCTAGTGTGTGTGAGGCTCGCTCATTGGCAGAATGCTTGCCTAGTGTGTGTGAGGCCCTGGGTCTGAGTCCCAGCATCGCAAAGAAGAAGAAAAAGAAGAAGAAGAAGAAGAAGAAGAAGAAGAAGATTGAAAAACATATAACAGTTAGGAGAAAAAGTTCCAAACGATAGGATGTGATAGTTAGGGGCTGAAAAGCAGAAAAGAGAATAGAGAAACATGAAGGAAAGTCCACTGAACTCAACAGACCATGGGAGATCACTGGCAAATTTAAAGATTAAAAAAAAATTATAAAGCTAAAATGAAAGGACACCTTCCTCTTCAAAGATGTATTTGTGCTAGCACTTGGGGGGTGGGGGGCCCAAACAGGCCAGCGGAGGCCCGGCCTGAAAATCTGGCTCGATGGACACCTGAGTGAGGTCGGCCAAATATCAAGCACAAACACAGCAGGTAGGAACAGCGTGTAGCAACAGTTCAGAAGTCACCAGAGGATCAGGAATCTAACTGAAATCCTGCCAGAGCGTCGGGACAGCAAAGGATGATCAACTGCAGTAAGAGCTAAAAGGAAAATAGGAACATATCCAGGAGACACGCTGGAACCCGCAGTGCTAACAGAATGCCTGGCACAAAATAGAAACCCACTGGATGAATCAGTGTGTTCATTCAATATTTATTGAATGAATGAATGAATGCCATAAATAACGGCACTTAATGCCACATGGGAAGAGCGTGAGTTTCGAATGAGACCTGAATTTCCACCCCGACCCATGCATTCTGTCTGTAAATGGTATGTGTACGTGTGTGTGTGTCTGCTTGCATACATGCGTGAGTGTGCCTGGATCCTTGTTCCAGTTTTCCTTTTAATACCAAAATGAAAGATGCAGCAGCCTTGATTTCAGCAACTCACCACTGATTGACAGAAGGAAACAAGCAATTGTTCTGTAGTGCGATTAGTGCTGTGGCAAATTTGTGCACAGAGGAATAGTTCTGACTCACAGACTCGCAGAAATGATCTGCATCCAGACCTGAAAGGCCAAGGGGATCAGGAGGACCTGGCAGGAGACCTTGGAAGTGGAAGAGTCGAAGGGGACGCAAGGTGATTCCACCCAGGTTGGAACAAGGGCAGATGTTCAGAGGTGGGTGAGCACAGCTTGTCCTGGGAGCTCTAAACGTTTCAGTGCATCCAGAGCCAAAGCGCAACAGTCTGGGTCAGGAGAGGGAAGTGGGAATGAAACAGGAGAAGCCAGAGGAGGGACAAGTGGGGCCCAGATCACAAAGGACTTTGTGTGACATGTTAAAGAAATTGGATTTTTTCCCCCCCTCCGGAAGGTGCCGGGAAGCCAATGAAGAATTTTAAGCAGGGGAGAGACATGATCACATTTGCATTTTTAGAAATAGCAACAGCATGGAGGATGGGTAGGAGATGGGGCTGGGAACACTGAGGATGACTTAATAGGCTACTGCCATGATCAGTCAAAAATGCTGAGGGCCTGAACCCGTGGAGGAGTTAGTGGCTCTCATAGGTCAGGAGGCAGAAGTGACAAGTCATGGCTTTTGGTCGTTTTTAAGGGACGAGGTACAGAAGGAAGCAAGGTGACTCCCAACTTGTGACTTGGAATCTGAGAGAAGGAGGCAGCAAATGGGAGGGAAGGAACGAAGGTAAAAGAATGAGCGTGCGCCATCTTCCTTCTGTGTCCTGAGCTGGGTGTGAGGAACGTCACGTACATTAATCTATCCAGTTTTGCACAACAAACCTGCATCATGAGTGTTAGTAACCCTTTTTGTGCCAGATTTTTTAAAAACTGAAATTCTAACCATGTAACCCACCATGCCACCACAAACAGGTGTTTTTCAGAGCCTAACCTGGGAGGGGTATAGCTGAAGAAGGTGAGGACATTGGTAACCCAAAATCCTATTCACCACGGATGCCAGGAGCCTCCTGCAGCTCCTCCAGGCACAGCCTGCTCCACAGAAGATACTCTAACATTGGGGAAGCATTTCTTTCTTAGGATTTTTTTTTAATTTTTTTTTTTTTTTTTTAGGTACTGGACCCAGGGTCTTCATACTGAGCTATATCCCCAGCCCAGCCCACCCCCATTTTTCAGTTTTCTTTTTAATACAGAGTTTAACACAGGCCCTTGGCTTTGAGCTACATCCCCAAATATTTTTTGTTTATTTGAGATAAATTCTTGCTAAGATGCTAAGTTCCCCAGGCAGTTTACAATTCTCCTGTCTCAGCCTACCAGACTGCTGTGATCACAGACCTTTATCACTGGACCTGGCATATAGTTTTTTATCTTGAGACATATTCTTGCTAAATTTCCCAGGCTGGGCTTCAATTTGCAGTCCTCTTGACTCCCCGCACCAGAGTTCTGGGATTCCAAGTGTGCTCCACTATGCCTGCCTAGGGGAGCATTTCTGTATCTAGAGGAGCAAGCTCAGAGAGGTCTTTCTCCAATTCAATCCTTTCTCCAAGAACTGCAAGGCAGATTTCTCCAAGAGAAACAAAGCTCAGGGTTTCAGTAACCAGATCCCAGGGAGGGAGCAGCCTGGGCCAGATGGCCTCCATTGTGATACATGGGTCCCAGGCCCCATGGACCTGGGTCTCAGTCATGTCAAATACCTAAAGAAGGTGAAAAAATTGATTAATCTATCCAGAATGATATTCCGCATAGGTGTGGTGGTATACACCTGTATTTCTAGCCACTTGGGAGGCTAAGAAAGGAGGATTGCACATGTGAGGCCAGTCTGGGCAACTTAGTGAAATCCTGACTCAACTTTTTAAAAACTAAAAAATATATATAATGAAAAGGACTGGGGTATAGCTCAGTGGTAGAGTACTCCTGAGTTTGATCCCCAGTAACACTTCACAGCCCATAATCATTCTACTTTCCACCAAGTTACAGCATACGGAAGTAAGTTTGGGGGGAATTGACAGTGAACTCCATGTCAGACATATTGAATTTGAAATGCTTGTGTGAAATCCAAGCCACGTCACCTAACAAACTGCCAGAAAGTTTGTCCTCATACAAGGTATTGAAAGTCTCCGAGCCTCTGTATTCTCGTCTGTAAAAAATGATATCACCAATCTTTTTTTGTTTTGTTTTGTTTTGTTTTTGAGACAGGGTCTCACTCTGTGGTCCAGGCTGGTCCTGAACTCATTTTGGAGCCCAGGCTGGCCTTGGACTCACAGCAATCCTTCTGTCTCAGCCTCCCAAATGCTGGGATTACAGGCGTGCACCACCCCACCCAGTTTATGTGGTGCTGGGGAATCAAACTAGGGAACTTAGTGCTTGCTAGGCAGGTGCTTTAACCACTGAGCCATTCCTCCAGGCCTGATATCACCAATCTTGCAAGTTAAGATTCTTACGGGGTGGTCCTGTTGAGTCTGCTGCTGCTCCACATAGCTGCTGTGGTCAAAAAGGAACCCAGAGTAGCAGTTTCCTCAATGGTGACTGTTCTGTTTGCTGTAACTAATCTGCAACATGTTAGATAAAGACAGCTCCGTTTCACTTGTCATTCCTCAGGGACAGCCAAAGACCTCTAAACCCATAATAGTTACAGCTGGGGGCGGTGGCATGCGTCTGTAATCCCAGCACGCTGGGAGAGTGAGGCAGGCAGATTGCAAGTGAGAGTCCAGCCTAGGCAACTTAACGAGTCATCAAGACCCTGTCTCAATATAAAAGATAAAAAAGGGCTGGGGGGCTGGAGGAATGGCTCAGCGGTTAAAGCACTTGCCTAGCAAGCACTGAGTCAAGAGCTAAGTAGCCGGGTTCTATTTCCCAGCACCACATAAACTGGGTGTGGTTTCGCAAGGCTGTAATCCCAGCACTCAGGAGGCTGAAACAGGAGAATTGCTGTGAATCCAAGGTCAGCCTGGGCTCTATAGTGAATTCAGGACCAGCCTGGTCTACAGAGTGACAGCCTGTCTCGAAAAATAAAAAAAAAGAGTAGTGATGTAGCTCAGCACAAAGGCCCTGGGTCCAATCCCTAGCATCAGAGAGGGGGAAAAAAAACCTGACATGTTTTTAAAGGCCAACAGGAATGTGAGGGTCTTGCACACAAAATTAATAGAATAAGCCTTTTGAGAAGTGGGATGCTAAGCCCAGAATCAGTATGGAGGAGCAGGTGAGGGTGTGCTGAACAGATGTCATGACATAAGCTAGTGGCACAGATCATGGCCATGCTTTAGGGCACTGCCCTGAGAAGCTAAAGCAGCAGCATCAGGACCATCTAATGCATGGTAAGTTCTCAGCCAGTGCTTGCTGAGTGACTGAGTTAATGTGAATTCCCAGTCACAACAGAGCAATGACAATAGATGCATACACATAACTATACTCCCTGTCTCAGTTACTGTTCTGTTGCTGGGAGAAAACATACAGCATCCACAACTTTAGGGAGGAAAAATCTACATTAGCTCATAATTTCAGTAAGGTTTCAGTCTATTCACCGGGGGCTGGCAGTGGCAGAAGAACATGGCAGAGTCCTGCCTGGAAGAAAGCATGGCAGACAGGAAGTCAAGTGAGCAAGGAAGGGCATGGCTAGCATATATCCTTGTGGGTCAAGCCCCAGGGATTCACCCCTTATAACCAGGTTCCACCTCTTAACACCACATAGTTCCATCGGTATTCTACAACATCCAAATACATGAAGCTTGTGAGGGGCCTTCCGGATCCAGACCACAGCACTCCTCATCTCCCAAAGACCAGACCCAAACACCTGTCTTCTCTCGAATTCAGCTTATTTAAAAATGCAAGTTTATATGGGGGTAGATATTGTACCACTTGAGATAATCCTATCAACTCATTCTGGAAACCTAAATATTATTCTTCTTAACTCTGTTCCCTCTGCTTACCATACTAATCTGCACTTGAGGTTTTTAACTTACCTTTAAAGAAACATTAATGATAATTTAATTGTTAACTGAAGGAGCAGAGGACATGACAGAGGGAGGAGAAGAAAAAGTTTGTTTCTAGTGAGAAAGGCTATTGTCTTTCTTACTTTTTCGTTGCTGTGACTCAATGCCCAACATCCACAAATTTAGGGAAGAAACCTTTTTCTTTTAGCTCATAGTTCCAGAAGGTCACAGTCCACTTAGCGGTGGCCAGCAGCAATGGAAGTACATGGCAGAGACAGAGGTAGAGGCAGCTTCTCATGACATCACAAACAGGAAGCCAAGTCCCATCAAGTCCAGTCTCTTCCCAGGGGAAAAAGCTGTAACAATTTTTCTTCTTCCTTCCTTTTATACATTTTGAGTTCCCAGTTGGGCCTCCTCCATCAAGGTGGGTGTTCTTCCCTCATTCACTGGCCCACAAATCACTCACACTCTAATCCAGGGTGGATCCTAATTGCCTAATCCAGGCATGGTTCCTACTTGCTTCAAATTGACATGATCTCTCCAATGGTCACAACCATTCATTGCCAAAACAACAAATACTCAGGGAGATACACAGTGAGAGGACGCCTTCAACTTGGGGAACTGACACTTTGGACTTTACTGCAGTTTGTGTGGGATCAGTCTTACCCCACGTGGGTTTATCCAGCATGATGTCCATCCCTGAGACACCTAGATAGCTTCTAAAATGACTTCTGTGTGGTAGGGACTCGGGGAATATCTCAGTGGTTAAAGCACTTACCTAAACATGCGTAAGGCCCTGGTCTGATTCCCCAGCACTTCATAAAAGTTAATCAGGTGTGCTAGTGCATGCTGGTAAGCCCAGCACCCAGAAGGCTGAGACAAGAGGATTGCTGTGGGCTCAAAGCCCAGGATACACAGTGAGTTTAGGCCCTAGCATGGACTGCAGGACAAGACCCTGTCTTAAAAAAGAGAGAGAAAATAAAATAACTTTTCTTCCTAGAAGAGTACACACATATACCTACATGTACACGCACACACACAAATGACAGAATGCTAGACAACCTCCATGAAGACACCTACTTTGGATTCTTAAACTTTTTGCGTATGACACTGAGTTACATCCCTAGCCCATTTTTATTTTTGATTTTCAGGCTGGGTCTCTCTTACGATCCTTCTACCTCAGCCTCCCAGAGCGCTGAGATTATTAACCTATGCCATTGGGCCCATCTTAAACTTAATTAGAACTCCTTCATCTTGGTTCCAAATATGCTGGGTACAGAATTGTGGAGGCCCACTGAAAAATGGAAACACAAGCTGGGCCCAGAGACGCAAGCCTACAAGCTCAGCACTTTGGAGGTGAGATAGGAAGATTGCAAGTTCATGCCCAGCCTAGTCGATTTAATGCAACCTTGTCTCAAAACAAGAAAGACCTGCAAAATAGTTCAGTGAAAAGGCCCTGAGTTCAGCCCCCAACACCACAAAGGACAGAGACAGGAAGAAAAAGAAGAGGAGAGAAAAGGCAAAGTGAGATGAGGCAAGAAAAATAAAAATGAAATCCCATGTTAGAAATCATTGTGGAGCATTGCCCAACAAGAGACTTCTCTATGGAAGGCCTTGGGCACAGGGCACACACTTGCAAAGGCAGCAATGTGAGGGTTCCCAGATCAACCCCAACTACTCCTGGGTAATTCAGATCTAAGTATTAGTTATCCTAGTAAGGCAGAGAGACTCCTTTGACTCTGTGCATAGGCTTGTATTCAGACACTTCATTTTAGTCTTTTTCACTTTTTTTGAGATAGGGCCTTGCTAGGTAGCCCAGGCCTGAGCCTCCCAAGTGCTAGGATTACAGGTAGGTACATGCCCAGCGTAGTCTTTTAAAAAGAACTTCCTCTGGGAGCCTGGTGCAGCTGTTACACCTATTCTTTTACCACTGACATGAGCAAGTGAAAAAGCTTGCACTCCTTCTCCCCAGCTTATCCCAGATCTATGTACATAGGAGGCTGTAGATTTAGCCTGAAGCTCAGAAGTAGGGAACACCTCCATAAATTGACAAGGAGCAGCATTTAATGAGTCATGGGGTTCCCACCCACCCACCAACCAGCACCTGGGCATGCTGGGAAAACCTCCTACCCCGGACTTTGCCCTGGGTTCAGAGTCTGTGCCCTACCCACACAGGGCACTGGGAGCTCCTGAAAGCAACATACAATAAACGTCTCTTCTTTTCCAGGTACGGAGGACCATAACCCCCAATTCCATGCAGCTTCTGGCATCACAGAAAGCAGAGTCAGCGTGGGAACTGGGGAAGAAAGATTCCACGCTAGATTCTGTGCCCTGCATGCCGCATGCTGTCATAAGGGAACAGGTAGGAAATAATCTGTTGGGGACCAGAGATGAAAAGGAACTGTCTGGATTCTAAAATAGACAATGCTGGAACCAGGTCCAGGTCCAGGGCAGGTTCGGGAAGAGGCTGTACAGGAGAGAAGAGAGTTGTGCTCTACACAGCTGACTGCCGGCTCTTCCCATATTCAGGGGTCTGTGGCAGCCACCCCAACACCTGAACCCGTATCCAGTGGGGAGGATGAGCCCAGGAACTGCGTGGTGTGTGGGGACCGAGCCACGGGCTATCATTTTCACGCTCTGACTTGTGAGGGCTGCAAAGGTTTCTTCAGGTGAGAGCCTCTCCCCTCAGCCTCCCGCCAGTCCACTTTTACACAGGACATCTGCTCAAGCCTGCCCAGGTATGTTACTTCTGCATCACAGTCTAGTTACTCCACGGCCAACATGCTGAACCTTGGTCACCCTAGCACTGTATAAACTGGTGACAAACAGAGAGGCCACCAAACATTTGTTCCACGTGCACCACTCATTAGTGAGTAGTTGTCACGATGTGCCCATTCCTTGCAAAACACCTTGCTAGTACTTTATCTGCAAGGCTCGCCTGAGTGATCCTGTGTCCCCGTGAGAACACCTGACATGTGCCATCCCCTCCCCCATTTGGGCACAGCTCACATGAGTGCATGTTCCAAGATTTCCAAGTCTCTTAGATGACATGTACTCAGCCCCTCACATGTGCCCCTCCCTGGTCCCTGCTATCCCAGACCCTAACCATGTCTCTGTCTCTTACAGACGGACAGTCAGCAAAAGCACTGGCCGCACCTGCCCCTTTGCTGGAAGCTGTGAGATCAGCAAGGCCCAGAGGCGGCACTGCCCGGCCTGCAGGCTGCAGAAGTGTCTGGATGTAGGCATGAGGAAGGACAGTGAGTCGGCCCCTCACGATGCCAAGCACATTTCCCACACAGCAGGCACAGCAAGCTTTTGGAAGCAGGCTGGATCGTCCCTACTCTGCTCAAAACCTCCCATCTTAAAATATGTGATGTCTTGATCTAGCTCTTCCACCCTCCTTTGCAGACTTTTCTAAGTACTCGGGTTGCAACTAGGACCTTTACACCGAGCTCTATTCCTAGACCTTTGTGTCTTTTGAGACAAGGTCATGTTAAATCACTAGTTGTCTAGGCTTGAACTTGTGGTCCTCCTGCCTCAGCCTCCCAGAGTGCTGGGATTACAAGCATGCACCACCACACCCAGCTCCAGACTTTATTTTCTAACGCTTTCCCTCATGCTTAGTCCATTTCTGCTACCTTCCTTCAGTCCCTCACTTGAACGCATCACACACACTCTTCCCCTGGACTTTGCCCCAGGCATTCTCTCCCCCTGAAATGTGCAGCCCGTTGATAATCCTATGGTTACTTGTCACCTGTCTCTTGAGCATACACAGTAGCTGTTGGATTAATCAGTGCTTTCTCTGTGCAGTGTAACTGCTGTGCTCCAAACCCATGGTATAACCAAGGCTCACAGAAGTAAACCTGCCCATGTTCCTTCAGCTTACAAGTTGTAGGGGGCAGAGTATAGTGGCACCTGCCTGCACTCTGGGAAGCTGAGGTAGGAGAATCACAGATTTGAGCCCACCTTGGTCAATTCAGCAATTTAGTGAGACCTTGTGTTAAAATTTTAGAAAAAGGTGGTGGATAGGGGAGTAAGCTCAGTGCAAAGGGCCTGTGTTCAATTCCCGGAACAAAAAAAAAAAAAAAAATTAGAAATGTAGTCTTCCAAATGCAGCCTATCTGCCTGCCACAGTCACTTTTTCCATGATACCATACTACTTTATGATATGAACCAGTAAAAAGGAATCTATAAAAGTCAAACATGTTAGTTTAAATTCAGTCTGGGGGCTGGAGAAATGGCTCAGCGGTTAAAGCACTTGCCTAGCAAGCCCTAAATCAAGTGCTAAGTAGCAGAGTTCGATTCCCCAGCACCACATAAGATGATGTAGTGCCAGCACTCAGGAGGCTGAGACAGCAGGATTGCTGTGAGGCCACGGCCAGCCTGGGCTCCATAGTGAGTTCAAGACCAGTCTGGGCTGCAGAGCAAGACCCCATCTCAAAATAAATAAATACATAAATAAATTCAATCTGGATCATTTACTTTATGCCCTTGGACTTGCCACAGGAGTCTACACCAGTTTGTATTTCTGGAAAATATGAACAATGTCTTCCCTGTCTACCATAGGGTTGTTCATCCAATAAAATCTAACCTCAGAACATTTGAAACTGTTATGCAAGCATTAAGTGACGCTTAGGGTATTAAGACCCTGCTCAATGTCCCCCAGAACCCAGCACCTTTAGCCATTCCCAGTGTACCCTCCTCGTCCCTGCTCACTGTGAGGCTCTGCCGCAGTGCCTCACCGGGACTGAGGCTGAGGAGTGGCTGCAGAACTCCCTGGCCCTGGAGCTTCTAGGAGCTCAGCCAAGTTCAAGAAGTCCTTCCAAGCTCTCCTTCCTCTCCCATCCTTCCTGTGCAGAGCAGCTAGGGAAACTGAGGTCAGGGATGGGCAGAAAGATGCTCTCTGCTGATCAGAACAGCACTGTCCTATCTTGTTTGGCACAGTGATCCTGTCAGCAGAGGCCCTGGCACTGCGACGGGCCAAGCAGGCACAGCGGCGGGCACAGCAGACACCCATACAGCTGAGTAAGGAGCAGAAGGAGATGGTCCGGATCCTCCTGGAGGCCCACACGCGCCACGTGGCTACCATGTTTGAACAGTTTGTTCAGTTCAGGGTAAGCACTTACAGATATGGACTGGAAAGTGACCAAAGGGGCACCCAGTGAGGTGGCCTGAGGGAGAAGGCTGTATGCTCTGCACCAAGACAGGACAAGTCTTCAGAGCCCCAGCCTGGGGTGAGGGGAGGGGGGTGAGGAGCGGAGGTTCCTCAGCAAATAGCCCTTCCAAGATAAGGCTGGTGAGACCCAAAAAGGAAGCCTAGAGCCAGGGCCTCTCGCTCATGTTTGGATCTCTGCAGCCCCCAGCTTACCTGTTCATCCATCAGAAGCCCTCGCCCACCCTGCCTGCTACGCTCCCTCTGCTCACACATTTCGCGGATGTCAACACTTTCATGACGCAGCAAATTATCAAGTTCACCAAAGAACTGCCCCTTTTCCGGTGAGTGGCCTCCCCTTACCTTTCAGGAAACAAATACTTAATAAATTGTACAACTCCTCCCTCCCCCAAAAAAACACACAGAAAAAGTCACTGATCAGATTAGCACATCCCTCAGTCTTTCTAGGTCTTCTGAAAGAAAGAAAAAAAGAAAGAAAGAAAGAAACAAACAAACAAACAGACAGACAGACAGACAGACAGACAGACTAGGGAATGAAATCAGGGCCTTGTTATTGCACTTTAACTCTGAACTACATCCCTAGGTTTTTCTTTTCCTTTCTTCTTCAATCAAGCCCTCTCTAGGAGGACTTGGTGGCCTCTAGGTCCTCCTGCTTCAGCCTCCCAAGTCACTGAGTCACCACTCCCAGCTCCAATTTTAAGTGTATCCATCAGGACTACGAGTTCCTCTGAAGTGCCATTTTCTGCTCCCCACAGGTCCCTGCCTGTGGAGGACCAAATCTCCCTTCTCAAGGGAGCAGCTGTAGAAATGGTTCAGATTGCACTCAACAGCACATTCTGTCTCCAAACCCAAAACTTCCTCTGCGGGCCTCTTCGCTATACAATACAAGATGGAGTGAATGGTGAGCTGTTGGTAGGGCAGTAGAGGACACATGTCCTTGCAGTAGGGACCGTGGTGAGGCCACCTGGAGGCGCCTGAGTGTACTCTTCCACAGTTGGGTTCCAAAGAGAGTTTTTGGAGTTGTTCTACCACTTCCATGGGACACTGAGACGACTGCAGCTCCAGGAGTCCGAGTATGTGCTCATGGCTGCCATGGCCCTCTTCTCTCCTGGTGAGCACCTCCCAAAGCCCAGAAGCTTTGGCCCCAACACCTCTGCCCAAACTCTCAGCCCCTGGAATCCATCCCTCCCCGGCCATCCAGAGTGGGCCACCACCATCCACAGCCTTAGGGCACTGCGCAGGCCTCCTCCACTTTAGCCTTCCCAGCTCCCTTACTTACAGACCGGCCTGGAGTTACCCAGAGGGAAGAGATTGATCAGCTGCAAGAAGAGATGGCACTGACTCTGGACAATTACATCAAGGGCCAGCAGCCACAACCCCGAAATCGGTAGGTGGAGATGGGGATGTGGAGACTGCACCACGAAGGAGGGCTGGGGGATCATGGAGCTCAGGATGAATGCTCTTTACTGTGTTTGGCGCTGGGAAGCCAGGTCTCTTGGGTCCTTCCACACCCCCTTCTTTCCCCTTGACCATCCCTGTCTCAAATAGTTCCAGCATCCAAACTGCACCCACTGCTATTTCATTTCACTTTTTCCAGATTTTTTTTTTATTCAGTAGAGATGCAAAGTAGTAGCTCACAGGTTCTGTGTAACACATTCCTGAGATTGATGACATCCATCACCTCAGCACTCCAGCTTCTCCAGACTAAAGCAGATCGCTAAGAATCCTGCTTACTCTTCTTTCTAGGCCCTTCCTCACTTCCCTATTGGGCCAATTGCTTGACTTTTTCATTTCACTTCAAGTTATGGTCATTCACAGTTTCATGGCCAAAGCCAGTCAGTCCCTGGTTCAATAATTCACAATCAACACAGGCTCTGAGGTTTGCACAACTGTTGCTCCTGCTCACTGCTTAATGAGTCAGTTTGCCAGAAAGAGGACACTTTATATGACAGAACAATACACCTACCTTCCAGAACTTGCTCTAGAAGGCCAGGCCCTCAGATTCTATACAGTTGAAGTTATGGCTAAGTCTGAAGTATTCTCCACACTTGGCCTTCAGAGCTCTAAATTGAGGAAAAACTGGGCATGGTGAGAAAGAATACAGCGTCAGTGGTCCCCCGAGGACCTTTGGAATTTTTGATAAATTTGTCACACCAGAACATGATTTTTTCAAATGTTCAGGCTTAGTTTCACTGAGGGACAGTTCACTGAGGGATAAGACTTCCAGCTGCCTTATTTCCCTCCTCTCTACCTGGTGACCCCACTATCTCCTGCAAAGGTTTCTGTACGCAAAGCTGCTGGGCCTGTTGGCTGAGCTCCGGAACATTAACACCGTATACTGGCACCAAATCCAGCGCATCCAGGGACTGTCCGCTATGATGCCACTGCTTCAGGAGATCTGCAGCTGAAGCCGAGCTCGTGTCCTTTCCCAGCCCTCCTGGGACACACTGGACTGGAAAGGGGAAATCAGTGGCACAAGAGACTGGGACCAGGAGGAAGGGAGCTCAGTGATTACAATGAAAGACTAAAGCAATAACTGCCTCTTCATGCGGTCGTGGGGGCCATCAGGGGTGACCATGGGGATAAAATTGTTCTCTGGAAGTACAGAATGTGGTGAAGGAGGAAGCCTCAGGACAAAGAGGTAAAGCTCCTTCTGGGAATGAGGGGGCCCCACTTTCTGAGGCCAGAGACCCAGCCCTTCAGACCTACTTTCTCAGCCTCGGGAGTCTGTGGCTTAGGACAATAGGACAGGGCACTAACCCCATGCAGACTTTTCTGCTCTGAAGAGGAAGGAGCTAGGTGCTTTAATGCAAAGGAAACAAAAAAGAAAGTGAGGGGAGAAATTCACCAGACATACCCCTTAATTCTTCTCCCTCTGTCCAGGCCACAAGCAGGGGGAAGGTGATAGTGAGGCTGGTGGCAGAAGTGGGAGCCTCACACCACTGCCTTATCAGCTGACCCTGTGGCAGCTCCAGTTCTGAGGAGGATGTGTGATCCTGTCCCATACTCTGATCCTGGGACCTAGAAGTCCCCCAAAAGGTGGGCTCTGGAGAGGGCCCTAGTCTCTGGCGCTAGGTCACCTGATTCAGAGGTTCGAGCTGCTGTAGGGGCTGGCTCTGGGACCACCTCAGCCCACAGTGATGCTGAAGCCACAATGGAATCTATTGCGCCAGTGATTGAGGAAGGCTCCGAGGGCCAGGGTGACAGGCAGGGGGGGCATCTTCTTCTCCAACACAGCACCTACACACCAGTTACTGTCCACCAAGCCTGAATGGGAAGACAATATCAACTAGATTAGTTAGCTGGCCTTGGAGGATGGAATCTACAGAAGGTTGAGCTGCCCACCCTTGTGTCTCCTCTCCCACCCCTCCACGCCTCCAGGCGTCCTCGCCTGACCCTCACCCCTGACCCTCACCTCTAAACACCATGTTGGCCTGGGGCAGAGTTAGGTGGTAACCAAAGGAGAAGGTTGTGTCTTGTAGCCTGGTGTTTGCCTCAAATTCCACTCCAACCTGAACCTAAGAAACAGGGGCAAAGAGAAAAGGATCCACCTCAGTCAGAACCAGGGGAACTGAGAGATCGGCACAAGGAAGGTGTCGTGACAATGCATGCCCAGGGTGTGCAAGAACACTAGCCTGGGGAGAGAGGAGAAAAGAAGGCGAAGGTAGGGATGATCGAAGTATGTTATATGCATATACAAATTTGCCAAATGAAACCCACTAGTCTGTATAACTAATATGCACCAATTTTTTTAAAATGTCAACGGGGAAAAAAATAGTAGACCAGCAGAATCTATGGAGGTCTAGAGGGGCAAAAGTTTACAACCGGCATGCTAAGATAAGGGATGAGATCTGAAGTCTCACCTGTTCATTTGCCCTGTGGTAATAACTTGCATGGGCCCCACCTGATCCTACATTCAATGTAGCTACCCAGTGTACAGCTGTAAGAACAAAGGATAGGAGAAAGTAGTGTTACTGCAGTAGGACACGGGCCAGGAATTCCAGTAAAGTCCAGAACTGTCCCTCCATCGCTGCTGTACTTCTCAATACCTGAGTACTTCCCAGCCAGGGTCAGGATGGCCCCCTCTTCACCTGGCCGCCGGTGATAAACCAGCTCTCCTCCAAGCACCAGCCGATGAGTGAGGCTTTGCAGGAAGTGAGCAACCATGATCACTGTGGGGGAGTGGAGAGGCATGGAGTTGGTAACAGAGGCAACAATCAGTCCTGCACCTCTACCCCCGTGACCCCCATCCCGGCCTGCCCAAGTTCCTTTTCTAACCCCTAAACTGTACAGGAGATGAAAAGGCATGGCCAGCATTAGCAAATGGACAGCCAAGATCAAAAGAACCCTGTCCCAATTCCTCACCCGATTCCCCAATTAGGTCAGGATTTCCTAGGGTCAGAGTGGCTGTGTAGTCATCTCCCCGATACTCGCCATCAAACTGCCATGTCAGGAACTTGGCCTGCTGTGTCTGAGTGGGGAGAACAAGAAGTAAAATCTCCCTCCTCCTTTTTGGGATCACTATTGCCTCTGCTCCTCCCTGTGGGTCCCCTAGGGCAGGATACCCATGGAGGAGAAGGAGAAGTGCCTCAGTGATTGGAGGCAGGAACTGTGGGTCACCTGGAAGACAGCCTTAGCTCGGAGCCGCTCAGCCAATAGAAGCAGGACCTGGGCGTTGAGGCTGCCACTGCTGTCCATGTCCCCAATCACAGTGGGGAACACCTGTTGAGGAGTGTACACAGTTACGGCTGAGCTGGAAAGCACCATTCAGCCTAAACCCGAACACTATGGAATTTCACCACCATTGCCCAGCGCCCCCTGGTGGAGGCCCAAAGACAAACTCTGACATCTTCATAGAAATGTTCCTCCACCCTCTTCCCCTCAGAAGAGAAACAAAATTCTGTTACCGCCCATTCTTCCTCATAGCATATGTATTTCCTCCTTTTCCCCACCCAAATCCCAGGTAGGCTTTTAGGGAGTTGACCGAGGTGTGTGGCACCCTCACCTCCGTGGGGCTAAGCTGCCAGTCCCCTGCATAGGCCGCGTGGAGATGATAGCCAGGCAAGCCCAGGGCGCTCATGTGCACGGTGTGAGCCACCTAAGGAAAGAGGAATCAATGGAGGAGGGTGTACTCCTGCTTCATTTCAATCCCTACTCCCACTAGTCATCTTCTCCCCACGCAGGGGGCCGCTTAAGAATCTAAAATATTCCAACATAAGCACGGGGTCAATAGATTTAAAGCAACAAGTCCCTTCCGCAGGCTAGGGAGGTACAGACAGCCCCGCATCCGCCCTCTGTCCTACACAGCCTGGGTAAGGCTGTAGCACACAAAAGAGGATCCAGGACAGGCAGAGAGGAATATTAAGGAGAGGCCAGAGAAGTGGGAGCACCTGGAAATGGCTGCTCAGCGCCTTGTTGACAACGAGTTTCACTCCCTCCATCTGTGCTGGGAATACATCTGAAGGGGATGGGGGGAAGAAAGAAATGAGCACAGACCAGGAACCCCGACCCAAAGAGGCAGTCTCCCCTTCCCATCCCAGGTGGAGCATTGGAGGAACTGACCTCCTTTCAAATCCTGCAGGGAAATGTGGGGCACCTGAACCTCACTGAGGCTGCCCGCTCCAGCTGTGATCTTCCCTTTCCTGCTCCCACTTACTGGGTGGGCCTTCAGAATTCAAGACCTTCCCCTCCTCTGCTCCTTCAATTTGAAACACCCAGATACCAACTTCTCACCTTTGCACAGCCGGTGCAGCTCATCGAAGCTCCCAGGATTGGGCAAAGGTTCCTCTCGGCGGGGGCTCCGCCGGGGCAAAGGCCCCATCGATGCCAGGCCCAGTGTGTTCCCCATTTTAGTCCAGAGGACAGGGAGGGGCCGGGGTTACCCTGGGAAAAGACGCTGTTGCTCCTTCTATCCCCTACGGGCCCCACCCCCCATCATCCAGCTCCCCTGTCCCAGAAACTTCCATATGGTCCAATGCTATACCTGGAACAGTAAGAGTTGAGGGGAGAGAGTAAGTACCACAAGGAGATTTAATCTCAGGCACACTCCTGCCCCATCTTTGATCCCTCGCCCCCACCTGTCACCCCGTCCTCCCATTCTTTAGTCATCCCCCCTACCACAGACCTCACCTATCTGCCTAGTCTCCCCACTCTTCATTCCCGCGCTCCAAAGCCAGGTTCACAATGGAGCAGTAGTCCTTACCATCTCAGACCATCCTGCTGCCCCTTTCCCCCCGGCACACCCCGGTCATCTTGATGGGGGCAGCCATCTTGAGTGATGGCAGAATTGTGGCTTCACAATGTATTCCCAGCGCGGCCGTGAGCGCCATCTTGGAACCGGGAAAAGAAAGCTACCAAAGACCCAACCCTCTCCAGGTTGGGCTACGCCCAATCGATGAAAAAAGGCGTCTTGGTATCTCAGTGGCCAATGGGAGAGGACAAAGGAAAAGAATGGCAGCCCGACGGCCCTACAGCGTCAACCCGGGCGCTGCAGAGGCGGGTGGAATTTGATTGGTGAATTCTTAAAGGCCTTAGATCGCTCGGCCTCTCCAAGGTCGGGATAAACGTTTGCGTGTACGAGACTCTAGGGGGAGCTTCTTATGCCTGAGCCAAGGAAACTCCTATCTCCCACAGAGAAAGTGAAACTAAAGTCTTGAGCGTTGTGAAGGGTGATAGAGGGAACAGTTAACAACTGATTTTCTCCTCCTCTTCCTTTCCCTTCCCTTCTTCCTCCTCTTTATTTTTTCTTTTTGGTACTTGAGATTGAACCCAAGGCCTTCACCCGCAGCTACATCCCCATCTGTTGTTGTT